>JADKXX010008218.1:0-19266 GCA_017310255.1 Butorides virescens
GGACTACTCCAAAAGCATATTTAGAGTCTGTCCATATGTTGACTCATTTTCCTTGGCTCAATTCTAGCACCCTGGTAAGCGCTATTATTTCAGCCTTCTGGGCTGACGCATTCGAAGGTAAAGCTCACGATTCAATTACCTTGTCGGTGGTGGTTACCACATACCCAGACAGGCGTTTTCCTTCTCAGTTAAAGCTGCCACTTCCATCTGTATACAGCTCCAAATCTGGCTGTTCTAATGGGGTGTCTTTAAGGTCCAGTCAGCTCGAGTAGACTTCCTTGATCATCTGTTAGCAATCATGTTCTGGCTTTCCATCGGCTTGACCACTTGTCAAGAACACGGCAGGGTTAACAATGGTGGTGGTTTTTAAATGGACATCATCCTGTTCCAGAAACACCACTTGGTACTTTTAACATCCTGCTAGGGTATAGCCAATGCCCTCCTTTCTCTTCTAATATATAGTGATCACCATATGTGGGACACAGACTGCAATCCTCTGTCCCATGGCAAACTTACGAGCTTCAGCAACAGCCTTCAAACAGCCAGGCCACCCCAGAGTCACATTATCTATCTGTTTCAACAGCCCGACAATTTGGTCCAAGGTATTGTGATAGGACACCCAGAGCCATTCCTTTTCTTTCATGAGTAAAAAGTTAAAATATTTTTGTGAGGACTGGCAAACCCAAAGCTGTTGCCTTCATCAAGGCTTGCTTTAGTTCTTTGAATGCAGCCTTACCAGTGTCAGTCTGTAAAACCATTACTTGAACTATTAGAAGCTTTAAGTTGTTCATATCTAAAGTCCATAGTTCATAATCCACAGATGACACCATCCCACCATTCCCAGAAATGTTTGTAGTTCTTCAAAGTCCTAGGTTCAGGGAGGCAGCAAATTGCTTTGTTTTTCAGTTCCCAATTGTCTTTGTCCTCTTAATATTTGAAAACCCAGGGAAGTTACCACTTTCTGGGTTATCTGGGCCTTTTTGACACCTGATAACCACTAGTTCCCGTAAAGTTCAGGAGGCTGATGTACTGTGCCCTGTTCTTCTGTTTCTGTTGCAATCAGCATGTCATTTACATACTGTAACAAAGTCCCCTTACTGTTTTCTTTCTTCCAAATTACTAATTCTTGTGCCAATTGGTTTCCAAAAATAGTCAGGCTATTCTAAAAGCCCTGTGGTAAGACTGTCCCCGTGTATTGTGTTTTCCTCCCAGTTTCAGGGTTTTCCCATTCAAAAGCAAAAAGCTCCTGGCTCTTAGGCTCGAAAGGAATACGGCAAAAAGGCATCTTTTAAGTCTAGCACTGTAAACCATTCTTGTTTCTTGGTGAGAGTGGTTAACAAGGTATAAGGATTTGCAACCACAGGATGGATATCCTGTGCTATCTGAGTGATTGCTCTCAGATCTTGAACTAGTCTATACTCTTTTCCATTAGCCTTTTTACAGGCAATATTAGGGTGTTATATTTAGATTCACATTCTACTAATAATTTGTGCTTCAAAATTTCTGTATTATTGGTACTAGCCCTTGTCTGCTTTCTAATTTTAGGGGATATTGTTTAATTCTTACTGGAGTCAATCCTGGTTTCAAGTCAATTTTCACAGGCTCAGCTCTTTTGGAGTTGTAACCAAAATAATGATAAAATTGTTATGTATCTTAGTCTTCAGCACTAAGGTGCTGGGACTGAATCAGTTAACTACAAATGCTGCTATGTTCCTCTGTACAGCCCTACCCAACTGAACACTAGGTCCAGGGACAATGAGTGTAGTATATCATGTCCATGGTCTGTAGTCTTAAGGTAATTATTAATATAACTGAAACTATATAGACAATGTGCACCTGTCAAAAGAAGAAGATGGAAGGCAGTTTCGTGTAGTGGACCGAGAAAGCTGGCTAGGACTACCAAGACTGAGAGCCGAGTAGGTAAGAGGTAATTCCGGCAGGGGGAGATCGCGACCACCGACTCATTGACCACCTATCCAAATGATACCACCTACTCAAAAGAGAACGATAGAAGTGAACAACTGAGTCTGTGCAGTAATTTACATAGGAAGCGAGAGAATTTGTACCAATCACTAGAGAGAATGTTATTGATTATGTATGATGTAATGAATATGTATATATTTGAATTATATAAGCTGAATGAAACAGATGCCAGGTGTGCACGGTAGGTGGAGTGATCCCCCACCCCATGCATCTGGCGCCGTGAATAAAGAACGCCTGCCTTTTAACACTACATTGGTGTTACGAGGTTTATTCTTCCCGATTTCGGTGAGTTTTTGGCGACCCAGATGGGACAACGCTTGTGAATCTCGATGGATCTGCGGGATCACGGGACCTCCAGCCGGCACCGAGGGATTCTCGGGGAGAACCTCTGATCCCTGGACCAAAGAATTCCGAGCAAGTTCCCTGTACAGGTAATAAGGCATTCTTCTAAGGGGATAAAGCTTTGGGTTCAAATCCCACCAGTCTGCTGGTGGCGTGGTGAAAGCTACGCAGAGTTGGGCTGGGAGGTACCTCTGTGGGGTTAGAGTCTGCAGGTAATTCCAGGGGACTGGAGTGCTTTTGCAAGAGACACTCCTGCTTCCAGTGACCCTCCTTCTTGCAGTGTGCACATAGTTTCTCACCTAGCCGGCAGGCCCCTCCATATATCATTCCACATATTTGTCCTTGTCCCCTAAAAGGGACTCCTCTGCTTCTTCCAGCACCTACTTCCAAGGCTGCAATTAATCTACTGTTTACTCTCTTTTCTCTCTCATCCCGACTTCTGTATACTGTCCATGCCACCTCCAGCTGAGGGGGCTTTTCTTTACAATACCACCACTTTGCTGTCCTCCCATCCTTCCTTATTGATTCAGTATCTCCGTTATTCTCCCACAGATTATCTTAATAACTTCGATTTGTCACCCTTTATTTTCCCACTCTGACCACTTTAGGTTTGGCCAAAGCCTTTTTTCAATTTTGCCAGTTCGGTGTCAGTGTAGGGGATTTCTTTAGTTATAGCTTAGGGAAAATGACCCCGCTCATCTTCATAACTATATACAGTTTTAATTAAGGGTCGCAGCAAGGGTGGTTCGGGTCTTTCTAAGTTTTCTCTCACTGACCTCACAGCCACCTTCAGAGCCATGTGCCTCCTGCCTGGCCCATGAGATACTAAGGCACAGCTGACCTCATCCATAGCATTCCCACCCATCTCCTCCTTGTGGCCTGTGAGCTGATCAGCTACAGGTCACCTCACATTCCTCTTCCAAGGACTTATGACTGCTGTGGGCGCTTGCGATCCTTGCCTTTCCACCAAGTGTGTGGGAGGTAAAGGTGGCGAGGTTAGAGGGTGGGTATGAGGGCTTCAGGGTTTAGGTGTTCAGGTTAGGGTTTAGGGATTAGAGCTTGTCTTTCAGGGTTAGGGGTTAGGCAGAGGCTTAGGGAGAGGGTTTGGTGTTCTGCTGGTTCATGTTTAGGCTGTGGGCCAGCTTTGTGTGTTAGGGTTTTATTTAGGTCTTGGGTGAGGGCCACAATTAAAGCTAGCATTTTAATACTAGGGATATGGGTTATGGATTATGGTAGGCAATCAAGTGCAAATAAGCGTATGGGGTTATGGGTTTAGGCTTTGCCTTCGAGGTAAAGTTGAGGTTAGGGATTAGCATAGTGGACTCTTCAGTGTGAGGGGTAGCACTGACAGGTTTGTCTTAGGGCTTAAGGTCACTGGTTAGAAATGGGGTAAAGACTTATCAGGAATGTTTTCACTGTCAGTGTGGCAGCAGCCTCAGCATTACCTGCATGGCACTTACTTCTTCAAAATCATTTATCTCTGTTGGCCAAGTTCCTCTTCCTTCCCTCCATTCTCCCCTCTCTCTTGACCCAGGTCCCCTTGACCTTCTGAAACCTTTAATCTTCTTGGGGTCAGCTTTGTGATGGACCTTCATGACCTCCAAGCCTCTGCTTTCCCACTGCTGGCCAGTTGTTGCTGGGACAGAAGTGACCTCACAGCCAGCATCCAAGGGGACACAACATACTGCGATGCTGTAGAGGGCCCTACTCAGCCTGCCCACCAGCGCTGGTGGCAGGTGATTCCATGGACCACCCCAGAGGTATCCTGCCTGCACACCAGCTCAGGTTCCAGAAGGGGTCCCATAGATCCTGGGACACCTTTTGCACATGGGTGCTTGAACTGCCCCAGGGCATCTCTGTGGCAGCGTGCAACTCTGTTACTGCTTTAGGAGCTCATGATTCAAAGCCATGAATTTAGATTGTAGGAGAAAGTTGAAACCTCTGCAGAAAAGAACTATTTGTAATGCTGAATAAAAAAACCTTCCTTTCCAGCATTTTTCATTAATTTTCATTATTTTTATTGACAACACCATGAACATGTACAAGTAAGCTGTTTACACTCACTCTCTACATGAATAATTTTGTGCAGACACTTATCAAAGTAAATTTCCTACCGATGGTTCAAATGGAGAAATGTTGCTCACAGGAGCTACTCTGCCTACGTTGGCACATTTTGTATCTCTAGATCTGCCTCTGCCTTTCTCCTTCCTCTGCCTATTCTGTCTTCAGAGAGCTCTCCGAGGGGAAGAGTCACTGAATCATAGAATAACTCAGGCTGGAAGAAACCTCAGTGTCATCTTGTAGGACTCTCCTGCTCAAGGCAGGGTGAACTAGATGAGGTAGCTCAGAGGTCCCCCCAGCTAGCCAGAGGAGCTGAAGGTGAGTTCCATCCCATCCTACAAGGAGATAACAAAGGTGTTCAAGAGTGTTGACCAAGTGCTGGTCACTGAGGGATGCTGCGCCTGACTGGATGCTGGGAGGACTCTATACCAGTGACGACATTCGGGCCAGGTCATGCAGCCAAACTCCCACACACAAAATCAGCCACTTCTTCAGGCTAGATGTGAACAATCTGGCTATAAGGAGACTACGGGAGACCATGTTTAAGGCCCTCTTAAAATCCAGACACACAACACACCCTTCTTTCCTCTTACGTATGGCTTCAGCAATCCATTTTTTCCCCTTCAAGTGCCTGATGGCGGCTGCAGGAGCTTTTGCCCCATCACATTCCCAGGGACTGAGGTGAGGCTGACCAACCTGTAATTGTCCCAGTCCTCCTTCCTGCCCTTCTTGAAGATGGGGTTTATGACTGCCTTTTCCAAGTCCCCAGGAACTTCTCTGATTGTTCCGCCCCTTCCAAGATGTCTGAGAGAGATCTCATGATGACGCTGGCCAGCAGTGCCAGCACCTTCCCATACCAAAAGCCTTCTCCATAGTGCACACTTCCAGGGGAGTGCCCAGGACACAGCACATGCCCGTCCAGGTCCTCTGGGCTTGTTCCAAAGAGAACCAGAAGTGATTTTGTCCTGCAGGCCCACAACTCCACACACCCCTCAACTTTCTGACCATGATGAAGGGATTGAGCAGGGATCCGAGGATGGTGTAGAAAATGGGCTTTGTCAAAGTATCTCAGGGCGGTTGTTCTCAGCATCACACAGACAAGGATGATGGATGATGTAGAAAAAAGTGACACTAGCGAGGTGAGATAATAGATGGAGAAGACCTTCTGCCTGCCCACACTGGGCAGGAGAGCTGCCCCAGGGTGGCAGCTCCGATGCACACACAGGATGCCAGCATGAACAGGAAGGAGAAGACTGGATCTAAACAGCAGGTTATGAAAGCAGAGCGTATGAGTGTCAAGCTTACACTGCAGGAGAGCTGGAAGCATCGGGGCAAAACCACAGAAGAAGTGGTCCAGTATGTCAGGGCCAAAACGTGTATCTGGACAATAACAAAATTATTACTGTAGATGACAGAAATCCCCCCAGCCAAGGTGCAGCCGTCTTCTGGAGATGAGCCTTCCAGTTCACGACTCTTACAGAGTGCAGAGGGTGGCCTAGAGCCCAGTACTCTACCTAGGATGTGGCCACCAGCAGGGAACGCTCCGTACATGCAAAAGGTGCAGGAAATAGCACTAACCTTGCTGCGAGCAGAGACTCTGCTGTCCCCAGTCAAGGGACAGTCAGGGTGGTGGAGCTGTAGCAGGTTTCCAAGATTTCCACCAGCAGCCCCATGAGGAGCATGTTCCCAATCACAATCACAGGGTGGGTCATGAGAGAGAGGAGGAAGAGATTTTTTCTGAAGATTGGGGGCATTCCACATGCCATTAGGGGAAACTCCATTGACAAGGTCTGATTGTCCTAATCTCATTTTTCCATTGAAAGCTTTCGGTCTTCATGTGCCCTCTCTCCTTGTAGGACACATACGACTGAGAGCATTTGCTTCTCTCTCCAGTGCTTAAAGAAGTTATGAAGGAAGTTCAGAGAGGTGAAACATGGAGGTGTGTGTGCCTCTGACTGCATTCATACTCCCCAGACATGCTCTGTGCTTTGTGAATGGTGAGAGATGTCGTCTGCTAGAGAGCAATGCTGCTCATGCTTGCAGAACCCTTTCTGACTGCAGAGGTGAAATGCTCCAGACGTGCTCCTTTCATACTCCGTGATTAAAGAGATACACCATAAAGATGTAGCACACAGGGACATTTGCAATGAACTTGCCAAGGCAGGTGAGAATAATCTCCTTGGGACGGTGGGGTTTGTTCCTGCAGTCACAGACAGAAATTTCAGGGGTGTTCTGAGACACGAGTCCTTCCCTTGCACATGCAGAGGCACTGCAGCAGGTACAATGTCTCTCTGGCCTCCTGTTGCCACTCCCAGAGGCACTGGACATAGGGACCACGGTTCAAGCAAGCATATCCCAGTGCTGCATTCAGGTGGTTTCTCAGGGGACGTTACTCTCCAAGTGAAGTGACCTCAAGGCACTGTCTGTCCCACAGGCCTTGATGGCTCCTCTAGGAATAGCCGATGGCGTTTGGGCTCACTTGGGTTCATCTCGTCTCACACACACAGGATGCACATGTTTCAGTCTCCTGGACAATGCAAACATGGACTTCTGACCTACTCAAAACCTGTGAGGGGCTGACCCTGGCTGGATGCCAGGTGCCCACCAAAGCTGCTCTGTCACTCGCCTCTTCAATAGGACAGGGGAAAGAAAAATGTATCAAAAGACTTGTGGGTGAAGATAAGCACAGGGAGGGATCATTCGCCAGTTACTGTCATGGGCAAACCCAAACTCAACTTGATGAATCTATTACCAGTCAAATCAGTATAGAAGAGGATGAAAAAACCCCTGAATCTTAAAACACCTCCTCCCCTCCCCCTCTCCCCCTTTCTTCCCGGGCTTAACTTCACTCTCAAATCCTCTACCTCCTTCCCTCCAAGCGGCAAAAGGGGACGGGGAGTGGGGGTTGGGGTCAGTTCATCACACGCTGTCTCCGCCACTCCTTCCTCCCAGGGAGGACTCCTCACACTCTTCCCCTGCTCCAGCCTGGGGTCCCTCCCACAGCAGACAGTTCTCCACAAACTGCTCCAGTGTAGGTCCCTCCTTCCCATGGGGTGAAGTCTCTCAGGAACAGACTGCTCCAGTGTGGGTCCCCCTGTGGGGTCACCAGCCCTGCCCGCAAAACTGCTTCAGCGTGGGCTCCTCTCCACATGGTCCACAGGGCCTGCCTGGAACCTGCTCTAGCACAGGCTTCCCACAAAGACACAGACTCCTTTGGGCACTCCCCTGCTCCGGTGTGGGATCCTCCATGGGTTGCAAGTGGAGATCTGCTCCCCCCTGAGCCTCTACGAGCTGCAGGGGGACAGCCTGCCTCACCATGGTATTCACCATGGGGTGCAGGGGTCCTTCTGCTCCAGCACCTGGACCACCTCCTCCCCCTCCTTCTTCACTGACCTTGGTGTCTGCAGGGCACTTTTCTCTCACATCCTCTCACTTCTTTCTCTCCAGCCCCCATTCCACAGCAGGTTTTTCCCCTCTTCTTAAATATGTTATCACAGAGGCGCCTTCACCATCACTGGTTGGCTTGGCCTTGGCCAGTGGTGGACACAGGGAAAGTTTCTGGCAGCTCTCAGAGAAGCCTCCCCTGTAGCTCCCTTGCTACCAAAACCTTGCCACTCAAACCCAATACAGTGTCTTTCCATGGAGGGAAGAACAATCTCTCTGAGCTGGGGTGAGAGGCCAGTGCTGGGAATGATCATTTCAAGGGGCTGGTCTGTGATGATTGCCCCAGGGTGTTCCATGGACAAGGTCACAGACCAGACCCTGCTCTGCTGGTCCTTCAAGTCTACCCCTGGAGGCCTGGCTGTGCGAGGACACTGCTGCATGACCCAACTCTGCACACTCACACACTTTATCTGTTCATCAGTGTTATCCTCACCAGGGCACTTCTTGGGCATGTTCTTGACAGCAATTTTGAAAGAAGGCCAAAGTCATTAGGCACTACCCTCAGGAGATCCCCTTTCATGATGGAAACACTGCTATGGAGGCCAGCTCTGTCAGAGAAGTGCCCATTACCTATCCTTGCCTGTGATCACAGGACTGCCACCCAGCAGGACAGTGACCAAGCTGCAAGAACGCTCAGGCCTTACACAAACACAAAGGCTCAGAAGGAGTGTATGAAAGTGAAAAGACAGCAGCTCTGGAAACACCAAGTGCTGCTGCTTGCTGGCAGTGATTCTGTGCCAGCACTCTTTTCCTCTCCACCTCTGCAGGACCAGAGAAGGTTTCTGAGGAAGGATCTTAGACAAACAAGTTCCTGAAGGGTCCTCTGATTTGTTTAAACACACAGAGTCTCGCTCCTCATTTACACAATCTCTGGATCACACAGGAAATGTAGAAACTGACACAGAAGTGGGGTGAATAATAACATTTCTTTATGGACAACATTACCACTAATAAAACAACAACCACCCCACCCCCCCCCCCCCCCCCCCCCCCCCACCCCCCCCCAAAAAAAAGAAAAAAACAAAACTAAAAAGACAGCAACAAGTCTCTGGAAGAGAGGCTGGGTTTGTAATGAGTTACATTATGAGTGATATTCAGAAGATGATGAACAGTTTATTACTTCTGAAAAGAATCCTATCATCAGTTTCCACACTGCATCCTTGAGCTCTTTGTTCCTCATGCTGTAGATGAGGGGGTTCACTGCTGGTGGCACCACTGAGTACAGAAGGGCCAGTACCAGATCCAGGGTGGGGGAAAAGATGGAGGGAGGCTTCATGTAGGCTAATATGACAGTGCTGATAAACACTGAGAGCACAGCCAGGTGTGGGAGGCACATGGAAAAGGCTTTGTGCTGTCCCTGCTGAGAGGGGATCCTCAGAACGGCCCTGAAGATCTGCACATAGGACACCACAATGAAAACAAAACACCCAAATGCTAAACTGACAGAAACCAGGAGAAGACCAATTTCCCTGACATAGGCATTTGAGCAGGAGAGTTTGAGGATTGGTGGGATTTCACAGAAGAACTGGTCCACAGCATTGCCCTTACAGAGGGGGAGTGAAAATGTATTGGCTGTGTGCAGCACAGCATTGAGGAAGCCGCTGCCCCAGGAAGCTGCTGCCATGTGGACACACGCTCTGCTGCCCAGGAGGGTCCCGTAGGGCAGGGGTTTGCAGATGGCAACGTAGCGGTCATAGGCCATGATGGTGAGAAGGTAAAATTCTGCTGACATCAAAAATACAAATAGAAAAACTTGTGAAGAACATTCTGCATAGGAGATGGTCCTGGTGTCCCACAGGGAATTGGCCATGGCTTTGGGGACAGTGGTGGAGATGGATCCCAGGTCTATGAGGGAGAGGTTGAGGAGGAAGAAGTACATGGGGGTGTGGAGGCGGTGGTCGCAGGCTATGGCGGTGATGATGAGGCCGTTGCCCAGGAGGGCAGCCAGGTAGATGCCCAGGAAGAGCCAGAAGTGCAAGAGCTGCAGCTCCCGCGTGTCTGCGAATGCCAGGAGAAGGAATTCAGTCATGGAGCTGCCATTAGACACATTCTTCATCTGGGTGTGGAGCTCTGAACAATGACAAGTTAGGGGAGAATTCTCTGTGTAAAATCAAAGACACTCTCATACTATGCACTCCCCACCCTTTTTCATGTCTATGAGGTTGTCATTCAGCTCTGTGACTGCAGCTCTGGTTGGTGACGGCTGCCAAGGCATCAGCCCTGCTCTGAACCCGTGAGCTCATGGCAATTGTGGTCCTGGTGTTCAAACTGGTCAGATAAAACTGCTCCTCATGCAAAAGGGCTTGTCAGTATCTGCACTCCCATTGCTAAGAAAACAGAATTGCAAAAGAGTTTGTGACAAAGTGGGTTTTATTACAGCTCTCTCCCATCTCTCCCCTGATGTCAGAAATCCTCACAATATCTGCTGCACTCATGGAGAACAGAATGAGTCCTGCAAGGCTTGTGGCTTAGTGCAGAGACAGGGGAGATTTTCTGTCCCTCTGTCTTTTTCCAAATTGTTCTGAGCTTTACTTTTCTGAGACAGAAAGTAATCACGCTCACATGTTAAACTCAAAAGACACCAGGCACTGCTTAGAGCAGAGACACCCACTGCAAAGCACAAAGTGCCTTACTCTTTCTAAAGGTCTCATTGCTCTGTGGGTATGCACAGTTCATTTCACAAATCCAAAAGCATTTCCTCAGTCATAGCAGCTCTTTTCTTATCCACTGGGCATTCAGGAAACACCAAGATGCTGTAGGACAGATCTCCATCCTGGGGGGCAGCTCAAAGCTTGGAAGGAAACCCAAAGGATATACCCAAGTGTCCTGCTGAGGATATCTTGGTAAGGGAGATCAGCTCATTTGGCAGGGAGTGTGACAGGCTGTATTGCCCAGACCCTCACAGGTTAGAAGAAAGCTGGGACACTCATAACCTTGCTCCTATGGACACACCTGCATGAAAGAACCCACAGGATCAGTATCTGAATCTGTAGCTGCAACTTCCTTCCCCACAAAGTCTTTCATCAAGAATGAAATAACAATAGCAATAACACAGACCAGTGGAGAAACAAGCAAACAAACAGCGAGGGTCTGGCTGGGAGAGGCCAGGGCAGAGGCAGGAGGCCCCCAGGCAGCGTTCCCCTGCCCCAGCTCTGCACCCCACCGCCCAGGCACCACCATGGCCGGGCAGCTGCTCTCAGCCCCTGGGCTCTGCAGAGGGAAATGGCCACGGGGCTGGAGAGCTGCCCCACGGCTCTGCTGGAGCTCTGGCTGCAGAGGAGATGGTTCCCACCTTGGAGCCCCCAGCCCTGAGGGCAGAGGCTTTGCTGGCTGGGAGGGGAGGCCAGGGGGCTTGCTCAGAGGAAGGGCTCAGCATTGGAGGGGATCACAAGAAGGTTTCTGAATTCTTCCTCTCACAGCATTTCTGGGTTGAGTTTCCTCTCGTTCCCTGGTCATATCCCTCATGATTGGAGACTCTTACCCTGGGAGGTATTTTCCTGTCCCATGTCTTTTCCCTGTCAGTGCTCACAGACCCTATCCCAACCTCTGTGCACTGATCTTGGCCCTACAGAAACTTGCCTGTTTGCAGGGCACTGGCTGAGTGCATGTTCCTGTTTGCAGGTAGAAAAAAGAAAGGTCAGGCTAAGCTTGTGGGTGAAGCAGAGTTGATGCTGGTGCTGGCCATAGGCAGAAGGGTGTCTTAAAGTCTCCTGCCAGATATACTGATGGCTCAAAGTTACAGTTCAGCAGGGTCAGTGACTTGCCAGGATTAAGAACTCTTTTCTCATTTCTCACCTCCCATTCCCCAAGAGAAGGAAATTGCAAACACAGACAGAGGAAAATTTCTTATTGTTATAATAATCCTTGTCTTGACTTTCTCTTTGAAACCTCCTGTTGGAAATATTCTGGGCATGAGCTGAAGCTCTGAGCAGCCATGACCCATGCAGCACCCTCCTGAAATCAGAAGGACTCTGCCTTGCTGGGGGTCACTCCTTCCACCCACAGCTTCTCCCTGCAGAACCCTGGGGAGCTCCCCGGGCAGGCTGAGTGCTGACCCTGGCAGGCACCAGAGTCCCTGCCCCGGCACACAGCCCCCTGGGGTGCAGGGACACTGCTGTGAAGGACAGCCCTGGGCACCCCTGCCTGCACACCCACCTTCACACCCTGCAGCCCTCCCTGGGAGAAGGCAGCCGTCATCCCTGTCCCTCTGATGGGGCAGCAGGGAGTCCCTGCTCTGCAGCACATCCTCCTCCTGTGCATCAGAGAAAGTCTGAGGGTTGTATTTACCTATCATGTAGGCTATGTGATGTCCCAGCTTTAGGAGAGCCCAGCAGGATCTGCAGATGCAATGCCCTGCAGCCACAGACTTACTCTCTGTCAAGATTTCTCTCCCTATGAACTCTTAGCATCCTCCTACTCCACACAGCGTTTAACCTCTCTGTGCCTCGCTCCTCTCCCCTCGGTGCCTGCAGGCAGTGCCCTCAGCCCTGCTGTGCTTTGCAGAGGAGCTGCTCTGGGCAGAGCTGTCTCTCGGCAGCGCTGCCCCCTTGCCATCAGCTCCCTCCATCCCAGGAGCCCAGCCCAGCTCAGCAGCACAGGACCAGCCCAAGGCAGCACTTGCTCTGCCCCCTCTGGGCTCCCTCCAGGTATCCCTGGGGCTCCAGGGGAATGTTCTGTGAAGCCAAGTGAAGTAATCTCTGATGTTCCCTCCCTCAGCTGGGGAAAGACATGAACTACCACCAGTGTAATTTTTTTCTATGACTGAAAAGGTTTTGGCATGAGACTCATCTTTCTTTGTGGCATCATTAGACAGGACACCTAGACAGTGACAGGGAAAGCATGTCCTTTACCCTTTCTGAGTCAAGTAAGGCACCTCATCCTTGGTGTTGTAGTCCTGGTGCTGGAAGAGGACTCAACTCTCTCCCATGTCTTCCACAAATCCACGGGAGGTGGAATTATACTTTCCTCAATTCAGCTCTGCACAAAATGGGAAAGAGTTCTCATGGACAGGGGAACAGAACAGAGCTGGCAGATCTTTAAGGATGTGATCCACAGAGCACAACAGCTCTCGATCCCTAGGTGTAAGAAATGGGGCAAAGAATGGAAGAGACCAGCATGGCTGAGATGAGAGATGCTGGTCAAACTAAGGAGGAAGAGGGAACTGCACAGGCAGTGGAAGCAGGGACAGGCATCCTGGGAAGAGTATGGGGACACTGCCTGGTTGTGTAGGAATGGGGTCAGGAAGGCCAAGGCGCAGCTGGAACTAAACTTGGGAAGGGATGCGAAGAATAACAAGAAGGGCTTCTACAGGTATGTCAGCCAGAAAAGGATGGTTAAAGAAAGCGTACCCCCGCTGATGAGTGAGACCAGCAGGCTGGTAACAGCAGATGAGGAGAAGGCTGAGGTACTCAACAACTGTTTTGCCTCAGTCTTCACTGGCAACCTCTCTCCTCACCCCTTCCGAGTTGATGGATGGCATCAGGAGGCCTGGGAGGGCAAAACCCCTCCTGCTGTAGAAGAAGACCAGGTTCGTGACCACCTGAGCAACCTGAACACACATAAGTCATAGAATCATAGAATGTTTTGGGGTGTAAGGGACCCCTAGAGCTCATCTAGTCCAACCCCCCTGCAGTCAGCAGGGACACCGTTAACTAGATCAGGTTGCTCAGAGCCCCATCCAACCTGGCCTTGAATGTTTCCAGGGATGGGGCCTCCACCACCTCTCTGGGCAATCTGTTCAAGTCCATCAAGTCCATGGGACCTGATGAGATACATCCCAGAGTCCTGAGGGAATTGGCCAATGTAGTCGCCAAGCCACTCTCCATGATATTTGAAAAGTCATGGCAGTCAGGTGAAGTCCCTGGTGACTGGAAGAAGGGAAACATTGTGCCCATTTTCAAAAAGTGTAGAAAGGAAGACCCTGGGAACTACCACCCTGTCAGCCTCACCTCCGTGCCTGGGAAAATCATGGAACAGATCCTCCTAGGAGCTATGCTAAGGCACATGGAGGCCAGGGAGGTAATTTGAGATAGCCAGCATGGCTTCACCAAGGGCAAGTCCTGCCTGACACATCTAGTGGCTTTCTATGATGGTGTGACAACAACAGTGGACAAGGGAAAACCAACAGACATCATCTATCTGGACTTCTGCAAAGCCTTTTACATGGTCCCCCACAACATCCTTCTCTCTAAATTGGAGAGCTATGGATTTGATGGGTGGACTGTTTGGTGGATAAGGAATTGGTTGGATGGTCGCATCCACAGGATAATGGTCAATGGCTCGATGTCCAGATGGAGACTGGTGATGAGTGGTGTCCCTCAGGGGTCCGTACTGGGACTGGCACTGTTTAATAAATTCATCAATGACATAGACAGAGAGATCAAGTGCACCTTCAGCAAGTTTGCGGATGACACCAAACTGAGTGATGCAGTTGACAGACCAGAAGGACAGGATGTCATCCAGAGAGACCTGGACAGGCTGGAGAGGTGGGCCTGTGTGAACCTCATGAGGTTCAACAAGGGCAAGGGCAAGGCCATGCACCTGGGTCGGGGTAATCCCCAGTATCAATACAGGCTGGGGGAAGAAAGGATGGAGAGCAGCCCTGCCGAGAGGGACTTGGGGGTGCTGGGGGATGAAAAGCTGGACATGAGCCGGCAATGTGCCCTGGCAGCCCAGAAGGCCAACCCTACCCTGGGCTGCACCAGGAGGAGCGTGGCCAGCAGGCTGAGGGAGGTGATTCTGCCCCTCTACTCTACTCTAGTGAGACCTCACCTGGAGCCCTGCGTCCAGCTCTGGAGCCCTCAGCACAAGGAGGACATGGAACTGTTGGAGCGGGGCCAGAGGAGGGCTACTAAAATGATCTGAGGGCTGGAGCACCTCTCCTATGAGGACAGGCTGGGAGAGTTGGGGGTGTTCAGCCTGGAGAAGAGAAGGCTGCGGGGAGACCTGACTGTGGCCTTTCAGTACCTAAAGCTGGCCTATAGGAAAGGTGGGAAAAATCTTTTCAGTAGGGCCAGCTGTGTCAGGACAAGGGGTAATGGTTTTAAACTAAACCAGGGTAGGTTTAGGCTGGATTTAAGGAAGAAATTATTTACAGTGAGGGTGGTAAAACACTGGAACAGGTTGCCCAGAGAGGTAGTGGAGGCTCCATCCCTGGGAACATTCAAGGCCAGGTTGGATGGGGCTGTGAGCAACCTGATCTAGTTAGCAGTGTCCCTGCTCACTGCAGGGGGGTTGGACTCGATGACCTCTAGGGGTCCCTTCCACCCAAAACATTCTGTGATTCTATGATTCTATGAAAATAGGCACCTGCATATGAGTTCCTATGCTCATCAGTGGAGAGGGATGCTGGGAGTAAGGTGCAAATGTCTGGTGACATCTGAGCTGTCAGAGGTGGTCAGAGAGACGTGCAGGGAGCTGGAAACTGAAATGGAGCATTTCACAGCAATAGGGCAGCACCTGGGGGCTTGTTCTTGGAGGCTGTTGAGAATTCCCTTTGGCCCAATGCAATGACAGCTGATGCCCAAATGAAGGGCAGCTGAACTCATGATGGTCAGGGCAGCTCATAGAGTTACTCACCTGAACAGTTGCAGTCAGGTGCCACAGGGAGAGCTCAGTGTCTCTCTTCTCCTTCTGCTGGATTTACTACATCTCCACTGACCATATTGCCAGTTGCCTCGTGTTCAGCCCCATGTTGCTGAACAGAATTCAGGGCATCTACTCCATTCTGTGTTCACATGCAGGCCCACAGAGCCACATGAGATGCCTGGGCTTGCAGGAACAGCAGAGGACCTACAGGAAAACAATGCCCATTCAGTGTGGGTGTGTGACAGGCACCCCAGACAGCATCTCAGGGAGTGTGATTGGCTGCCTGTGTGCCATTGACTGTTGCCATCAGTCGGAGGCATCAGCCATCAGATGCCACCAGATGGGCAAGGTCTGTCTGTCTTCTACCCAACAGCTGCAGGCATTGCATGAACATGAAGAATGTCACACTGGGGTCTTTACACCCATGGTGATACAGCCAAGGAACAGACCAATCATTGTCACCATGTGCCTGGATACATCTTGTCTTCAAGGAGAGAATCCTTCAAGCACAGCAATGATCCGTAGAAAAAACTCAGCTGAAGCTGGAAAAAGAATGCAATAGGAACCACAAGAGTAGACATTCCCCATCTGCCAGGCTGAGGCATTCTCACAAGATGGAAATGTTTGTATCATCCCTCATTTGCACAGCAGCGGCCTTCCTTCCTTACATATTTGTAGGAAAAACCTTCTCCTCTTCCCCTTTCACCTGCAAACATCAACTGTTTTTCATTTCTGGGCTCAGTCATGGGTTTAGGATTATCCATCTATAATGCTATATCCATTGCTCAGACCCTTGTTTCTCACTGTCATTCCTTGATCCACTCTACTAGACCTACACATGTCCAATCACTGCTGCTCAGAGCCTCTCACTCTTCTGAGGAGGCCTTGAGCATTTTGGGTATTCCTGGTGCTTTTTATAAACCTCCTCACTGCCTCCAAAGTTCATGGTGAGCTTTCCTGGACAAAACAGGGCCTTTATGACCATCTCTAATGAAGTGGTTGTCTTTTGATGATCTCTGTGCAGAAAGTGTAGTCACAGAAAAGCATCAATGCTACCAAAACAGATGCGGAGTGAAGTGCCAGTAAGAACCAGGTGAGCTGCCCCATGGCTGTGGCTTCCTGGCAAGGAGTCTGTCCTGAGAAGGGGATCCAGCCTCTGCCACTCTCTGGAGAGGGAAACCAGCAGTGTCCAGTTCACCTGGGGACACAAAGGGTGACTTTTGCAAGACCACCCTTCATCTGAACCCCTTCAGAGATGTACCTGTGGATTGGGTATCATGCTGTGTATTGCAAATATGGGTTCCACTGGAATTGCCCACAGAGGCAACCACAGATGCAGATTACTCCGCTGAAGATATTTATGTTCAGGCAGATTAATGCTTTTGTTATTGTCCTTGTTGCTGCAGGTACTGATATTCTTAGGGAAATCACACAATCACTTGAAGGATAATTGGTGGATTACCATCTCAGTGGCCCTGCAGTGAACTGGTTCCTTTACCACTGTCTCACTGCCATTGTACAGGGTGAGGTGTAAAAGGTGCTGGGCATGGGGGTGGGGGATAATCACTTCTTCTGGCTGTGCTCCTGCTCCTACAGCGCAGCATGCTGTTGGCCACCTTTGTCCCTGGTTCATGTCTTGCCTAATGAAACTCAGGGACCACTGGAGCCATTTCCACACAGCTGCTGTCCCATCCCACATGGTGGGCTGTGAGATGTGTGAATGTGTTTGATCTCTCAAGGGTTTGTGTACTGACAAAAAGCCAATCTCTTTTGGGCAGAGCTGTGTGGCCAGTAGTCATGACTATGACTCAGAGGAGCCATGTAACTGATAACTTTATTAACTGACAAACTTAATGAATGAACAAAGACAATTTGGCAAAGGAACTATTTTCGGTGCAACCTGTTGCAAGTTGTCCAAAAACTTCTATATGTGAATATATAGGGAAGTGGGAAAGAAAGAAAAAAGAGAAAAGAAAAGAAAAGAAAAGAAAAGAAAAGAAAAGAAAAGAAAAGAAAAGAAAAGAAAAGAAAAGAAAAGAAAAGAAAAAAAGAAAAGAAATCTGGTTGTTGTAACGGGTGAAAGAAAGAGTCAAATGGGAAATAGGAACAAGGCACAGAATACAGGCCAGCTGGATGGATACTGTAGGTTCCTGGAGAAAGTGGTGGGTGGTTAGATACGGCACCTCAAGAACTTTCCACCAATCCCGATCCATAAGGTGAAATTCATTGGTGGGTGAGTAGCATCACAAGAAGACTGTTCCCAGAAATGTGACTCAGACTCGCTGTAATAAGCAACATATGTGTCCTTCTGCCCCCAGGTAAAGTTTTTAATCACAGTATGGTGAATAGCTTCGGAATAGCTATTTGTCAAGAGGTAATCAGCTCTCCACTTAATAGAAGTTGTCCAAATAGTGGGGAACAAGACATAGGGTTGTTCTGTGGTTTGACCAATTTCCCAGCTATACACAAACTAGAGTGATGTAGCAAAACATCTCAGCCCTTCTTCAGTTGACTGGGGAAGAGCGACACATATGCCTTGATCAGTTTTATTCCAGACTCTAATGAACCCCACAATTAGTTCCCAGGCAAGGTCTGGAGAATCATTGTCTCCACTCCTTCCCTGCCTCCTTGCCTGGTGGAGAGGAGGAAAGGGAGAACTGACCTTAACAAAAAAAATAGATTCATACTAAGGCTGCTATCAAGGATAGCAAGGGAGACCATGCCCAAAGTCTTGCTAGAAGTGCAAGTAAAAGACATCCTCTCTTCTCCCCTTGTGCAGAAAAGCAGTTACTTCTTCATGAAGGCAGTCAGGTTGGTGAGGCATGATTTACCCTTGGATAATCCATTCTGACTGCACTGGGACACATTCTTCTCTTTTAGGTGCCCAGAAATGTCACCCACGAACACTCATTCCCAGGCACACTCATCACCACAGTGAGCTTGTAAAGCCTGGGGTTCCCTGGGTTGCTCTTTCACTCTCTTTCAAAGTTGGGTGCAACATTGTCCTGGTTTCGGCTGGGACAGAGTTAATTTTCTTCACAGAAGCTAGCATAGTGCTGTGCTTTGGATTTAGGGCTAGAAGAATGTTGATAACACACTGATGTTTTCAGTTGTTGCCAAGTAGTGCTGAGACTGCTCAAGGACTTTTTGAGCTTCTCCTGCTCGGCCAGGTGCATAACAAGCTGGGAGTACAGCACAGCTAGGACAGCTAGCCCAAACTGATCAAGGAGCTATTCCATACCATATAAGGTCATGCTCGGGGGGGGTTAGTTAGTTCGTCCGGTCGGTCGGTCGCGGGCAGAGTGGTCGCAGCTCAGGCGGTGTGATCGTGGCTCGGGGGGAGCGATCGCTGCTCGGGACGGGCTGGGCATCGGTCAGCGGGTGGTGAGCAATTGCATTGTGCATCACTTGTTTTATATATTCTGTATATTTTCTTACCATTGTTATTATTATTATTATTGTTATTCTTCTCTCTTATTAAACTGTCTCTATCTCAACCCACGGGTCTTACTTTTTTTTTTCTTTTCTACAATTCTCTCCCCCATCCCACTGAGGGAGGGGGGGAGTGAGCGAGCGGCTGCATGGTGCTTAGCTGCCAGCTGGGTTAAACCACGACAAACATTAGCTTGTTCTCTCTCACAAGAGACCTCTACCAATCCCATGAATCACATAATCACAGAATCATGGAATGGCAAGGGTTGGAGCGGACCTTGGGAGATCAACTACTCCAACCCTCCTGCTAAAGCAGGTTCACCTAGAGCATGTTGCACAGGATATCATCCAGATGGGCTTTGAATATCTCCAGAGAAGGAGACTCCACAACCCCCCTGGGCAGCCTGTGCCAGAGCT
>JADKXX010008219.1:0-53338 GCA_017310255.1 Butorides virescens
GCACCCAGTTAAGGCCACGGCAGCTGCCGGGGGCTCCTCTTGGCCACCCGGAGCCGGTGGCAGGGAGAGGCACCGGAGCATCTTGCTGCAAGCCAGCCCCCCATGCAGAAATGGGGTTTTCATCCTCTTAATCTGGTCTGAAGCTGGAGGTGGGAAGGGAGGCCGGGAGCACAGGGGGCCGGGGGGTCCCAGGCTCCCCAGGGGGGCACAGGGTGGTCCCAGCAGTGCCCGACGCAGCCCCCAGAGCCAGGCCTGCACCGGCCCTTCCGAGCAGCTGGAAGCCTCTCGGCTGTCGGGGAGCAGCTGCGATCAGAAACGGGTGGGATTTGCCCAAAGCTGGGGCTGAGCCCAGGCTGTCAGGCTCTGAAGCTGGGGAAGGGTTTAGCTGAGCCCAGCTCAGCTCCATGCCCCCAGGCCTCTGCCCAGGCTGGTGACAGGGAGTGTCCAAACCCAGCTGAAACCCACACCAGGACGCTTTAAGGAAACTCATTTCTTTCCTCCATCAAATTACTTAATTCCCTCTTTCTTGCAGCGCTTCCAGGTCATTGTTCATCCAGCCAAGCAGCGCCAGGGCCACCCAAAAGAGGGACAGCCCTGGCAAAGGCGGGTGGCACCCTGTACCCCAGCCCTGGCAACATTCAGGGCTTTGAATTTTTTTTTTTTCCCCTTAACCATTAACCTTTAACCAAAGCCCTTCCGTTGCGGAAGCAGAGGCTGGTGCTGCTCACACCGAGCAGGCGCCTCCTCTGCCCCGCGTTCAGGCTCACCAAGGCTGGTGTGGCCACCGAAGCACTGGCCAGCCTCAGGACGGCGGGGGCTCCCTGGTGATGCTAACCCAACCCAGCCAGAAGCGGCAGGGGCAGGAGCTGCTGATCAGGGAGACATTAACATAATTAACCAAAAAAATGCCAGGAGGGCTGGAAGTGTCCACATAGCGCCCTGGCCTGACCTGACCAGCATGGAGCAGAAAGATGGAGTGGCCTAGGGTGGCCAAGATGCCCAGCACTGGGGCGCACTGCCCATCCAACCACCAAAGTACCGGCCACCACCCTTTCCTGCCCGGTTTCACCTTCAATAGCAGTTTGAGCAGCTGGGATGATCGTGCCAGGAGAGAACACCTGGAACCCACTCAGTGCATCAAGGGCTCCTACCCGAAATCACCCAAAATGACCTGGACAGGCTGGAGAGTTGGGCAGAGAGGAACCTGATGAAGTTCAACAAGGGCAAGTGTCGGGTGCTGCCCCTGGGGAAGTTGAACCCCCTGCACCAGTACAGGCTGGGGGCTGACCTGCTGGAAAGCAGCTCTGCCGAGAGGGACCTGGGGGTCCTGGTGGACAACAAGCTGACCATGAGCCAGCAGCATGCCCTGGTAGCCAAGAAGGCCAATGACATCTTGGGGTGCATTAAGAGGAGTGTGGCCAGCAGGGCGAGGGAGGTTCTCCTCCCCCTCTACTCTGCCCTGATGAGACCCCACCTGGAGCTCTGGGTCCAGTTCTAGGCTCCCCAGTTCAAGAAGGGTGAGGAACTCCTGGAGAGAGTCCAGAAAAGGGCTACAAAGATGATGAGGGGACTGGAGCATCTCCCCTAGGAGGAAAGGCTGAGGCAGCTGGGCTTGTTCAGCCTGGAGAAGGCAGAGAGGGGATCTCATCAACACATACCTTAAGGGTGGGTGTCACGAGGACGGAGCCAGACTCTTCTCAGTGGTGCCCAGCGCCAGGACATGGGGCAATGGGCACAAACTGAAGCACAAGAGGTTCCAGGTGAACATGAGGAAGAACTTCTTGACTTGGAGGGTGACCGAGCCCTGGCCCAGGCTGCCCAGGGGGGCTGTGGAGTCTCCTTCTCTGGAGATATTCAACCCCCCCCTGGATGCTGTCCTGTGCCCCCTGCTCTGGGTGAGCCTGCCTGAGCAGGGGGGTGGGACTGGGTGAGCTCCGGAGGGCCCTTCCAACCCCTGCCATTCTGGGATTCTGTGATCACATTCTTAAAAAAATAAAAACAAAAAACACAAACCAAAACCAAGCAATAATTAGGAGCACATGTCCTCTGTCTCCACCTTAGTATCTTCTGAGCAAAGCATTCCAATTAAAAGTAGTTTTATTCAATGAACCAAGCATCCAATACTGTTATTTCAGGGAAAAAAAAAAAAAAACAGCCCAGGGCTACATCGTGATGGGATGCAGCAGCTCCAAGTCATCTCACACAACCACACCTTTTTTTTTCCACAAATCATTGGTTTATTAGAAAGGTTCCCCCCCCCTCATTTTACAGCATATATATATATTTATATATATATCTTATGTGACAAAGTTAAATACAGTCTGTTTATGCCTGTTAAGTAAGGATAGGTTAATTATTTTTAGCACTATTCTGGAAGTCAAAAAAAAGAAACCCCCAAACCAAACCCCTGACTGCGGCGTGAAGGGTGCCAGGACACGCATAGTGAATCTAGAAGCTAATGAAGCTCAGCGCTGAGACATTAACACTGTGTTCTCTTAATTATTTACAGAGAAATTGAGTCCCTTTTTTTTTTTTTTTTTTTTTCGTTTTTTTTTTGTTCCCCCCTCCTCCAAGTTAAAATTTTTTTTTTAATGAGTGTGGAAGCTCAAGTTTTCGATCCTTTGAATCTTTGCCCCCCGGGGTCTTGGTGCTGCGCTTTGGGAGAGGAAGGGGGAGGGGGCGGGGAAGGGGATGGGGATGCCAGGCAGCCACATGCGCTCCGCATCCCCTTGCTGCCTGCTCCGAAACTGGGCCCTGCACAGCACCACAAGGTGCCCCCAAAATGCTCAAATACCTGAAAATGCTCAAAACCTGAAATACCCAGGTCAGCAGCAACTTGTCCTGGCGCCGTGGGAAGAGCTCGTGGATGGAGACGCCTCCCCATGGTTAGTGTTATCCACAGCCAGGGGACAATGCCGGAAAGAACAGAGAAATCCCGTCTGGAACGCCACGGGCAGGCACGGCCTCACCGGATTAGACGTAAACCACCTCTCCCTGGGTGTAAGATGGCAAGCAGTTACAGTGAAAAGGCTCTTCCTTCACCGAAAGGGACTGTGTATGGAACGGCACAGCCAGGCTGGCGCCTGCAAATCAGCAGCTCAAGCCCGGGGGGGGGGGGGGGGGGGGGGGGGGCGCACCCGACGGGGGGAAAAAAAAAAAAAAAAAGTAGGGGGGGGGGGGATTTTATACTCTGGGAGACAACCCAAATTCCTGACGCTCCTGAGCCTGCCTCCAGTGTCGGTTCCTATAAGCAGCTGCTTAGCGAGGCCGAGGAGCGCGCAGCACGCCCGGGCTGCTTCCCCCCGCAAAGGCGGGTGCCCCCACCGGCCCCCAGCGCGACGCCGCGCGCCTCAGCTGTCAGAGTCACCCGTGTCGGCCGTGCACCTCCCCTCGGCCAAGTCTCACTTTTTTTTTTTCCTTCTGCAAAATGCTAAATGAAGATTTTTTTTTTTACATTTTATAGTACATAAAAACTTCAAAAATACATGAGCTTGATAAAATATACATGCTTAGTCATTTTGCATCTAGCTGAAACTATAAAGTTGAACCTTTACAAGTGTCTTATTTCACCTACAGCAAACATATTTACACAAAAAAGCCACCAGAACAAGTACCACTAGAAGAACTGGCTGTAAAAAATATTATTGCGGTATACTACAAATGTAACCTTTTTATATGAGCTACAAAAAGCAGCATCTTTGTTTACAGAGTTCAGTGCAATTCTTTACATTAAAAAAAAATAAACCTATAAATTAATAAGGAAACCATCAGTATTACAGAGGGAAGAATACACTTTACATACCCCAGCCACTCTCCCCAGTCCTCTGTATTGCTTCGATTCCTAAAGGGATTCTTCTTCTCTCGCTCTCACCCAAGTGCCTCTTTCCCAACACTGCAGAAGATGGAAGTCAGAGCGGTACCTTCCCCCACGCCTCTCAGGAGAAGAGTGGTCAAAGCCCAGATCGCAATCACCAACCGAACCGAGGGCCTCTCTCCGGTCCAGGAGATCCAGAAGGCGTCAAGGTGCAGTCCCGGCGCAGGAGAACACTAATGCAGGATGGTGAAGGGTCGGAGCTCTGAGCTCCTCTCTTCAGCTTGAAAAGAAGAGCCCACTTCCACCTTTGCCGCTCACACCCAGAAAAAAAACCCAAACCAAACCCCCAAGTATGCAGCGAAAGGGTGCTAAGAAATCTCCTGTAATGCCTGAAAACTGGTACTGGCCCAGCCAAAACAAGAGCGGCCTTGCCCTTCCATCCGACTCCTCGCCAGGATCCACAGCTGTCTGTTACTGAATGTTTTATCGCTGATTACAAGCCGGATTCAATCATGCTGACTATTTTAATTAGATGACCTCATTAAAAGGATTTTGGGAGACCTATTAGCGTGGATGAAATCTCATTTATCATATACAAGGCGGCAGAAGGAAGATGACCGAGTGGAAGAATCCAGGGGGAACAAAAAAAAAAAAAAAAAAAAGCCTTTCCGAGTGTCTCGCTGGTCTACAGGTGAAATGATTCTTCTAGGATACAGTGCTGCTACGTGCACGGCGGCGGTGGGGACGTGAGAACGCCCCTGGTAGTGGATACACACAGCGCTGACGAACTGACCCACCGCCTGCTGCTACCCAGCCCTCGAGCCTTTGGCTTCTTTGGCTGCTAAAGAGTGAAAGGAAATTCTCAGGCCTCACCTGCCAGCTGGATCAACTTCAACTCCTTCCCAAAACACAAAATAATTCTCCTTCCTCCAAAAGTTACTTCATTTTGTCCTTCATGTGCCGTGACTGGGTGGATGCTGCAAGTCCTGTCCTGAGAAAATGGGGTGCAGCAACGGGTGAAGATGTAACGCCGTAGCAGCGGCGGCCGCAGCAGGTCTTGGGGCAAGAAGGGTTGGATAAAGAGCATGAGGAACTGGATGAAAAGTAAAGGGGCCCGGGTGGATAGCTGACGCCGGAATGATGTGGATGGGGTGGCTGGCTAGAAACGTAGCAGGGTGTCCTGGAATAATCGAGTGGGTCAAGTGGGATAACGAAATTGGCGTCAAGTGGGGCTGGGGTATGTGATGAACCTGAGCGAGAGGCTGGGGATGGGGGTGAGGGTGAATCCCAATGGCGGCGGCGGCCGCGGCGGCGTGGTGCTGCAGGATGGCATGCTGCACCGTGGTGATGGAGGTCGCGGACGCCGCTGCTGGCTGCTGAATGTGGATGGGCTGCAGGGCAGGCGCTGCCGGCGCCAGGGTGGCCGAGGCAGGGAAGGCCTTGACCTGCTTTGCCAGAAGTTGCTGCTGAATGTGCTGCTGAGCAGCTTGCTGCAGCTTACTGTATTTCTCCATTTCTTCGGGTGTGAAAGTGATCGGCTGGCTCTCGAGCGGTGCTAGAGAGGAGTCTTCTCCTCCTTCCCGATCCCCTTCGATGCTTGGCTCCCCACTCTGAGGCACATAGCCAGGAAAGTGCTCGACATCTGGAACTAAGGGCATCATACCGGTTTCCACTGGGACGGGCTGGTTGCCCCCGTCCATAGGTTCCAGCCCATCACCATCGCTCGGATCTGAGAGGAAGTTGTGCGGCATGACCAGATCTCCAGAACCAAAGCACTCGGGGAGCGCCGGTGCTTCCAGAGGAATGGATGGCATTTCCACAGCAGGTTCATCACGTTTCTGCTCATCCAGAGGTTTGTCCTGAATTACCATCACCACATCTTCCAGGAGAGACTGGCCGGCCAGCTGAGCCTCCTCAAGGCCTTGGGAAACATCCTCGGAATCTGACAGCTCTTGCTCCTCGCCCCTCTCCAGGCCAGACTCTTCATATCTTTTGGCATTTGGTTTTCGAACGGTTGGCAGTTTCCCAATTAAGGGGAGAACCGGTTTGTTGCCTAAGGAAGGAGGAAGTTTTGGGCCAAAGTAGCCCTGGGGAGGATCTTTGAGCTTTATGCCCACCTTGTTGCCCCCTGCCAGCATCTCATCAGCGACACAGGGCTTCTTCTCCACCTTCCTGGATTGAATCTTCTCCAGAAGAAGTTTTGCAGTGACAGAGTTTCTCTCCTCTGGACTGCAGTCACCTTCCGAGGTCCTCCCCGTGCCAGAGCTGCTACTGTTTTGGGAGAGCGAGCCGGATCCTTTCAGATCCTCTCCTTTGCCGTCCTCTTTCTTCAGCGACGATCCTTCACTTCGGCCTGTCCGGAAATAGTGAGGAGACTGTGAGCGATAGATTTTGGACCTGATGAAGTCTCTTCTCCCCGACCTCCTCTCTTCAGGGCTCTCATGGCCTCGAGAGCCTTTTCGTGAGAGAGACCTCTGCGAGTGGCTCCTCGTACTGCGGCTGCGATCCCTGCTATAGCTGCGGCTCCGTTTCCAGCTGCGACCCGTTACGCTTCGGCTTCTCCTCTTGCTTCGACTGCGGCTGCAGCTGCTGCTGCGTGTTCTGCCCCGGCTCCTTGTTCTTGACCTACCTCGAGGGTGGGTTCGGCTCCTGCTTCGACTCCTCGACCTGCTCCTGCTCGAGCTGTAGTCATCTTCGGAAGAGGAGTACTTGCGCCGCTTTGATCTGTGATTTGAGCTGTTGTAGTCGGAGTCATCCTCTGAGTCGTGGGACCGCTTTGAATGGCACCTTGACCGGTCACTGTAATCGCTGTAGCTGTCATCCGAGTAACTTCTCCGTCGGCTGTACCGGCTGTGGTCCGAGGAGGCGTCAGAGCTGGTCGAATAGGACCTGCGAGAGGAGTGCCTCCGCCCCGACCTGGAGCGGCTCCTGGAGTGGTCGCTACCGGAGTCGTAGTCGTCGCTGCACTGCGACGGGGACGTCTGCCGGCAGTGCTTCCTGTGAGAGCCCTCGTCACTGTCATAGTCCCCACTGCTCTGCCGGCTCCTGCGGCTGGCCCTGCCCAGGGAAGGAGCCGAACACCGTCTCCTCAAAGCAGAAAACTGCTGCAGGTCAGCCTTGTGTTTTTTGCTGCCATGCTCTTGGCAGGAGTTACCACCATCCTCTTTTTTACCGCTGCTTCCCTCTTCTGCAGACAGAGACTTCCTCTGGGACTCCTGAGAGCACCGCTTTTTCTTCTGGAAGTGGCTACATTCTTCAGACAGTTCGGCTTTTAGCGCTCGTTCTGATTCAGTAGAAAGAGAAGATTTGCCTTTTTTGTGCCTGTGTCTTTTCCGTTTCTTGGGTTTCTCTTCCCCCAGGTCAGTTTTTCGGCTCTTCTCATCAGCTTCTTCCTTGTGTTTACGTTTGTGTTTGCTGGACTTTTTGTGCTTCTTTTTCTTTTTGTGTTTATGGGATCTCCCAGATTTATTCTTACCAATTATGCTTTTACTACTGTCCTCTCCCTCTCCCTTACCAACACTTGTCAAACTGGACTCCTGCTTGTTCTGGAAGCCACAGGTGGACAGAGATTTGCTTTCCGTTTTTAGAGCAGAACTGTTAGCTGCGCTTTCTGCCTCCTTGGGTTTGCTTATCTCACCAGATTCTGTGTTCTGCACGTTTTCTTTACAAAGACCCCCTGGATCCTTAGATTTCTCTGTCCCTTTACCTTTAGCATCTTTGTTGCGAGAGAGCTTGAAATCAAAATACAGGGGGTTACAACTGTATGAAACAGATGGTTCTGCTTTGGTAAATATGAGAAGCTCTGAAGGCCACTGGAGAGTCGTGCTCTCATCTTTACTCAGAACGGGAAAAAAAGGCCCCGTCGGATGCTTTGGTCCTTCAGTGACATCTTTACAGCCTGGGAGAGGCTGAGTGACTTCTTTAGTAGTGTCTGGCTCGGGGAGACTGCTCTCTGTAAGATGCTTGCTCTCCTGCGTACTTGCATTTTCCGGGACTTCTTTTAGTTCCGTTTTGCTCTGCTGAGCTGCAGTTTCAGTAGTACTCTGCTCCTTCTGCTGCCCCGTACTCTCAGCAGCCTTCTCTGTGTGCTTGCTGGGTTTGGGTTTTGGAGAACTACCCTTTTTACCTTCATGCGTGTTTTTTTTATTCACATTTTCAGCTTCCATTTGTTCGGTAGACTTCATGAAAAGCAGGAATTGAAAGTTAGGCTTTACTTTACAATGGGCTGGGGGAATATAGTGGTAGTATTCTGGTTCAACTGCCATTGGTCCATCTTCTCGTCTCATCTTTTTTAGTTTAGATAACGTAGTGGCTAGAGACCCACTGTCTTTGTCATGCTGGTCATCTTCTTCTGCCTTCCCATCAGAATTATTTGTGCTTTCGCCCTCACCAGATTTCTGCAAGCTCCCTGCATCTGAGGAGCCTCTCTCATCAGCTTTTGCTCCATCTGTAGAACTCGCTTCTTCCACGTGGTCTTTGAAAACAGAAGCTATGGTCTCAAGCTTTACCGGAGTCTTCTTGGCAAACGAAAATGACACGCCTATCTTCTGCAGCGGAGTTCCCAAAGTACTCTTAATGCCAAAGCTGATTGCTTGCGCTGTCTGGATGGGCATTTGGCTTGGCATAACAGTGCCACCCACTTGTCCGGTGTTTAGGAAACCTCTGTCCATAGTCATCTCTGTAGCTTGGCCAGAAGTCGTCTGGATAAAAGAACCGCTGTTGGCTGCAGAATCGTCATCATCTCCACCTTCCTCATCCACAGCCACTGTGGTGGTTCTGAACATGGGTCCGCTTCCAGGAGCGCTGTATGAACAAGATAGAATAGAAAAAACAGCTGATTCCCATTTGTATACCTCTGCAGTTGGTTTCATGTCTGATCTAAACCAACTTTTCACGCATTTCAAGTACTCTTGTACGCAGAAATATGCATTAAAATAGCATTTAATAATATTAAATAATGGAAGAAAACTAGCAATGCTTGATAAAGCAATTTGGGGATGCTCTGGACTACCATTTTAGTGAGCTCACTCCTACCAAAACCACAACATGGGGCCAAACTTAAGCATGAAGCTTTGCCTGCAAAAACTTCATAGAATCACAGAATCGTTTAGGTTGGAAAAGACCTTTAAGATCACCAAGCCCAACTGTTACCCTAACCCTGCCCTCCCACCACTAAACCCTGGCCCTAAGCACCTCGTCTGCCTGGCTTTTAATTCTCCCCAGGGATGGGGACTCGACCCCTTCCCTGGGCAGCCCCTTCCAGTGCCTGACAGCCCTTTCAGGGAAGAAATTTTTCTCAATGTCCAACCTAAACCTGCCCTGGCACAACTTGAAGCCATTTCCCCTCGTCCCATCGCCCATTCCCTCGGAGCAGAGACCGACACCCCCCAGCTCCCCCCTCCTGCCAGGCAGTTATAGGGAGTGATGAGGGCTCCCCTCAGCCTCCTCTGCTCCAGGCTGAACACCCCCAGGTCCCCCAGCTGCTCCCCATCAGCCTTGGGCTCCCGACCTTTCACCAGCTTTGTTGCTCTCCTCTGGACACGTTCCAGCAACTCAACTTGCTCAGGATTGCAGGAGCAAGAATGCCAGTGCAGCAAAGGGCCACAGGGCTCCCCCACACGCGCTCCAAGGGTGCTCAGGGATCACCCGTACTCACCATTCCGTCTGTCTCCTCTGTTCAGCCAGTTCATGTAGACGCCGGAGGGCTTTCTCCTGCTTCCTTTCATCTTTACGTGATCTTGAAGAGACATTGCGAGCAAATTCCCTTTGCTTGAGATCTTTCAACCTCTGAGGCAAAAGAAAGCAGGGACGGATTAGATAAAAGCTGTTTGTGGTTAAGTGTCCAAAAGCGTCTCTCTGCTGTAGCACTGGAAAGTCCGCTGTAAAGCCCCTCCCCAGTAACATTTATTGAGCTAGGATGGAGCAACAGCATCTTAGCTCAACAAACCAAATGGAGCACATTGCCATCCTCCCAGTAGCTAAATGAAAAGACAACTGTTGATCACTTTTGGCTATGACTTCCAATCTGTGTGTATGCATTTCCAAATTGACATTACTGGTTTTCTTTAGCACGTACAATAAAGCTGATTTCAAAGCAACAAGCAAATTCTGGAAGGAAAAGGAAAAAAGAAAGACCGTTTGCTGCTCTTGCAGGGTGCAAATGTACTTGACAAACAGTGCACGACAGAAGTCTTAATAGCATGGGCCAAAGAACAGAAAGGGATTAGCTGGTGCAAGAGAGTTACCCAGGTATTATATCTTACAAAAGCAATGTACAAATTACATTGGAGAAGGTGCCAAAGAAATCCCATGCAGATGATTCCGGTAAGCAAATAAATAATACAACGTACGCCACAAACAGTTACCTGCTTTCCTGACAGCAGTTCTGAGCGGTCTCTCAAGAAACAAAATGCTCTAAAATTCAGTGGGGTCTTTTGGGGTTTAATATTTTAGAGGGCAGAAACACTAAGTTCCCCAGAAATCTTATCATGTGAGGAAGCAAACCCAAACCCAAGGAATTTCAAACATCATAACATCGCTGAGGAAAGCTAGATACCCAATTCTAATAGAAATCAAACATCTGAGACTTCAGAATAATTTTAAAAGTCCTTGTCTCAAAGCACTAGGAAAAGAGGCTGCTGGTTTTCCTTTGAATATGTGTGAAAATTCACAAGGTTTTTTGGGTTTGTTTTTTTTTTTTTTTAGGTGCTTTAGAGAAGTTTAAATAACAGAAAGCAGCAAAGAAAGACCTCTACCATCCTAAGGGATTAATTTGTCTCTTCTGGTGCACAATTTGAAACCCTTTCAAAAGGCCAAATTCCAGAAAGCATCATGTATCCAGCTTTTGAAAAAATTTCTTGTTTTTCAGGTATTTCATGCAGGGCCTGAAAGACTAACGGTACTCAAAGCAGTAGTCACTTTAGAAAAATCCTCATACGAGATGTACAAATCATCAGTTAATTCAAAAGATACCTTCTGGCTGATGCTGCCTCTTTAATGGAGCAGAGTCAGACCAGTACACACAGAAACAGTGGATCTGAAAACTAACCCAAAATTCGAATTAGAGGAATTAAGTTGGCCCAATGTAAAGAGAACATTGCTTTGTGGAAAAGGGGGAGATTTGACGAGACAGAGGATTCTCTTACCTAATCGTATTTACTAAATGTGGTTGAGCATTACCAAGCTCAGAGGGGAGGACACACAAGAAGAATACAGCTATAGACACTAGTAGAAACTCACTCTTGTGATCTGGACTCCAAAATTAGAAGGGTTTGCTTTCAATACATCAGCTGAAAACATCACATCACAAAGAAAAAAAAAAAGAAAGTAAAAATATAACAAGAGTGGAAGAGAGAAAAAAAAAATAGAAAGCAAGCATTACTACACAGGCTCTCGGGGTGTCTGCGAGCTATTCTACGGAGAAGGAGCTGAGCCAGCGAAGCTACGGGACCGAGCTTAGGGAGTCTGGAGCAGAAGGGGGGAACGCAGATACACGCACAGACACAGCAATGATCCCACCTGGAATAACAGAGCTACTTTCACCAGGACAAGTAAAGGGCTCAAGAGTTTTGTAGTGTATGTTAAATGTTGAATAGTAAATTTTTTTTCCAAGAAGGAGGGGAAAAAAAAAAAATGGACTAAGCAATGCTATCAGCTTTTTCATGCTGATTTAAAAAGCGTATCTAAAATGCTCCAGAAGTTAAAGTCACCAACAGCTGACAAAACTATTTAACTGGGGTTTGATGCCAAGTCTCTAGATCACTCATCCATTTGGGAAAAAGTATGACCCAGCTATTTACAACAGAAATGAACCGTGACCTTTTACTTTAAAGAGGAAGGTGCAATGGTGCACTCAAGAAACCCACCTCCACCCCCCAAGCATGGCCTTAAACATCTCCCTGTGAAATAAAACCAGGCTCCAAGTCAGTTGATAATGATGCAGCTGCCCACAATGAGATCCTGCCTTGATTATAACGGACTATTTTAATGAAAACAGAATTAAATGCCCATTTCCTTAAATGCTGACGTTTGTGTGTCTGCTTCCCCAAACCTCCCACTTTCAACACTTATGAACTAGAAGCGATGAAGCAAACGAACTATCCCAACGCACTGCAACTCCAGAATATGCAATACAGGGCAACACCCAGCTACACTGCTACCTGTGCCTTTTAAGATGACCAACTACTAACCACGGTTTCAAGACTGCTGAGAATTTGGTACTCCCCAAATGAGGGAAAAGTTGGTCTGATTTTACAAAGCTGACTTTACAAAGGACTAAGACATCTCAAGGCTGAGTTTCTTTTTGTCACAAGGGGGCCAGAAGGAAGAAGGGTCTTGCTGGGAAAGCATAGAAAAACTCCACAACTGCACCATGCCATCTCCTTGGGAATGTAAATTATGGAACATAACATAGCTCAGCATCTTTGACTGACCTAAAATGATGCAGCCATCATCAGAAATTATTTCTCAAGTTTGCAAGGAGCCAAGTCCCAAGAAACCTGTCTGGCCTGCTTTATCTTACCTAAATGCAACCTGGGGCAGGGGAAGAAGGGACGACAGCAGAAGAACAGACTGCTCATCTGTAAAAACAAATCACCACAGGAATAGATGCAGGAGGCTGTTCGTTTGCAGGCAGCTGATTAGCACTGAACTTCTAAAACAGCCAGAACTTTTCAAAATCTCCTGTCAGAATAACTGTGACCTCACTCATTGTTTCAAGTGGGTAATTGAATCCACTCATCCATCCACCCAAAAAACAGTGGATAACCAGTTAACTATGCCTACCCTCCTCCCCCAGACCTAACTGGGGTGAAGCAAATAAAAGCCTGAAGTACAATTTCACAGCAGTAAAAGGAGTCTATCGAAGCAACGAAAGGCTTTTCAGCATTCTCCAGGTCTCAGCCTTCCCAGAAAGCTATTTGAACTAAATCGATACTTAAGCTAGGCTTACACTAAAGAAATTTCCATCTAATCCTTAGGCAAGCGTTCATTATTCTAATCCTCCCAAATCTCTAAATTACTTTTTGGACCACATCATATGTGTGGGTGTTCACAGAGGCTGGACAGCCGTGGGAGGGGGAGTTGCACAGCTGCCCCGTCTTCACCAACACAGCAAAGAAATTTAAACAAGAACTTTATGTAGCCATGCAGTCATCCTCAGGGAGCTTCTCCCCACCAGCTAAGGAAAAGGAGCACTGAGAAGCCTTCTTGGGGTGAAAGCAGCCTTTTTAAGTCTTCCCACGGTGCTCAGCAAGCCTCTTAATTTCTTCAACAGGATCAGAGCCACAAACCTGTATTAAATCAAGTAGCTTCGTGCTACTGCAGGATTTAAAAGTTAGGAAGCATTTTTTCTTCATAGGCAGCACATTTTCCAAGGAAGCAGAAGGTTTGTCTAAGCAGCAACGCATTTACAAACTGTAGGATGATAGCGGTGATGAAGCCAAGAAATATTATTCTTCAGCTGTAAGAAGGGCCACATCAGTAAGCCCACTGAGCAGCAAATAAGGACACAAACCACTAGCACTTAAATAAATTTTGTCCAAATTTCTGCACGCTAGCAGCAGTACTTCACTACCTCAAGCCTTCCTTCAGCTCAGTATTGTGTTTTATTAATAGCTGCCGCCCACCTCAGCTTTGTAACAAAGAATAGTATTTTAAGTTTTCAGCCTTGTTTCTAACGAAATTACTAAGTCGTCTCTAAATTTCAATGGGAGTGCAAATCGAGCTCTTAAAGAACATGTTTTCTATAAAATCTGCAGCTACCTCAGCACTCCAGCACAAAGAGGTTACAGTAATGGATTATCTCCCCATCCCTGCACAGCTCAGGAGGGGCCAAGTTGGCGTACACCTTACCATGCTCTTCAAATCGGCTTAAATAAGCTGCACTCGGGCATCATTTAAAAAGCTCTAGAGATAGCCCATCACAGACACGTGAAGGGGGTTAAATAGAAGGGGGGACAATCAGGATTCAGAAACTGTCGTAACAGGAAAAAGCTCAGTGCCTGCTGTGGCAATCGTGCATGAGATTTTGCTGGTGAGATGGTATCAAGGCAAGACCTCCCTAGTACAGAACTGGAGTGCATTGCTTTTCAGGTTCAAGACCAGCGGTAAATGGATTTCCTCAATTTAAGTTGACAAAGCCATGCAATTTCACTGAACTGAGGCCCAATCAAGAGGCATTCTTTGCCTAAAATTGCAGAGCAGAAGGAGATCGTGTTACTCACAGAATAAAAAAAAAAAAAAAGAAAAAAAAAGAGCACTCTGCTGCACTGCTTTACTAGACCTGAAGATCCGAGACTTTTGTGACAAACCTTTTCAGGAGAGAGGGATAGACTGGATCCACGTACAGCAAGATTTCTGCATTGGCTTCAGAGAAGAGGCAGCTCACATGACGGCACAATCCCATTAGAGGCTACTCCTCCCCTGCTATTGTTCTCAAGTCTCTCTGCCAATCCCCATTAAATAAAATAATAATGTACTTTTCATTACATGCCAGCAGATTTCTGGCTTTCTGAACTTTTGACGTACGCTCGATTCTTTGCCACAAAAGCTTCTGGGAGTGAACCACACCATTAGCTAAATATGAGCTCAAAGGATGGCAACCTTTATAATTTTATATAAATGAGAACACAAGGCCTGCTTATTTTTGGTAATCAACATTCTCTGCACGCTCGTAAGTGAAGTGAAAAGAGCAGAGGGGAAATGGCATGCAACTGCAGTTTTATTTCATCTTAATTTCTTCCCTGACACCTCATTTTCAACTTTGGAAAAATACACCACGCATTAACGCAACACAGATAACCCAACGACACAAATCTGCCTGCCCTTCGGGAGGCTAGCCTTGCTTGTAACCACAGCATCCAGGCCTTGTATGCTGAAGACTTATTTTATGGAACACTCTCCATATAAATGCCACCCTTCTCCAAACGTGTTTGCAATCGGCAAATGAGCAGCTGAAGAGCTAAAACTATGTAAAAAAATACCATGGGTTTTCTGAGGGTAAAGTATTTCTGGAGTAGAAAAGCCTCCCATGTAACACCAAGTATCTTGGAGGTTCTCTCTTCAGTCTTCTACATTCAAGCTGTGCTTGAAGATACAACTTTTTGGGAAGCACAAGTCCAATTCTCCCCAAACCAGGAAGTGCAGGGTTTGGATTTAGAGTACTCATCAGCCACAGCATTGACTGTGCTGATAATTTTATTGTGCTTTAACAGATCCCTCCCCCTCGGCATTAGAAGCAAAGATCTGGATAATTAGGGCATGAAGAGAACTGTGATCTATAGTTTCAGTTCTTAGTTCCACCCGCTTTCCCAAAGAACTTCTTTACGGAAATACATTCCCTTTGTCCTTTTATAAAGAGAACCTATGCAGAATTAATCATCTACACCTCCAAAGCACCACACATTCAGAAAAAAATAAAATGAAAGCTACACAAAAGACTGCATTTCCATACTGGTTAGCATTCTCACACTTAACCTGGCAGAAGTTCAGAGAGGAAGATGTTTGTTTTTCACATGGCATTCAGAAGGTGAATGCTTTTTTTCTGTTGGGTCAGTGACTCAGTAAACAGCTCAACCCTTCATCAGGCATGCTACCAGGTCACCGTCTATTAGATTCTGTAAGGTCTTGGATGAAGCATAAAAACCCCAGTAGCAGCTGACTGTGAATGCTACACTACTTACACATAAGATAAAACCAACCGTAACAATTTTTGCAAAGTGCTCTAAGTGCAAGGCAATACAGATTGGGTTTATTTGATAAGAACACACAAACCGGGTACAACCCCAGATGAGGTGACTCAGGCAAATCGAACATGAAGTATTCTATCTTGATGTCAAAACCCCAAAACAAATTAAGGGCCCCCTGGGATGCGATGCCCTAAGGATACATTCCCACTAAGTCCAGAGTGTTCTAGGACTGTGGGAGCTCTCAAGCACCTGGACATCACACATCTGCAGGAAAGCAGCACAAAAATGCACTGGGTCCACCTTCACGACCCAAGCTCTCCACTAGCTGCAGGAGAAGTTTTCTTTCTGCATTTGCCGCCTTTTCTATTTGTCTATTAAATTATTATTACTCTGTTGACAGTCAGGACCATGCAACATCAGAGGCAGGGGTCCTTCATAAGCTACCAGTCCTTCTAGTTGCCAGGCTAAAGACCTTACAGCTTAAAAAAAAAAAAAAACAACAAAAAAAAAACCACAAAAAAACCCCACAAAACAAAACATTAAAGATATCAGTAGCTTTCCAGGGTGCAGAAAGTTATGACATCTATGGTTACAGCCTTTTTCAGTTGCTCACTAAAGGATCTTTAAGGGAACTGAGTTTATTTTTCCTCTTGCAGTGCCATCTGTATGAACTCAAGTTGCTTTCAGTCCTCTGGCTTCCCCTGAGAGGGACTGACCATTTGGTGAATAGATAGGGATACTGTTCTTTAAAACATCTGTACTTCTCATTTCAGTATCAGCCTGATTAAAAAAAATAATCTAGAGAACATTGCACACCTCCGACAAGATGTTTAATACACAGTGACTTAAACAGGCCAATGGTTTGTGATAATAAATTGAAGATTATTTTCCCAGTTAAGGTAATCTAGAAATACTGCCTTTTGGACAGAAACTTGGTGTAGAGGTTGATTCAGACATACCTGACTGCTATATGAAACCAGTATAGCCAGGAAATAATAATAATAAAACCTTCCCTTTAATTGTTTGGTGTTAACAAGTTGGTGGGTCCAAAATTATCCAGTAGGGATCAATACACTTACCTATCATCCCTGTTTCGCAATAATCCTGAGTTCCTTCCTGGAATACAAGACAGTGGCTTTGTAACTCGGGAGCGGAAAGGGATCTGAGGATGGAGCATCTATTTACAGGGACAGCCTAATGCTCACTGAGCCACAGAAGGAATAAAGCAAACACTTCAATGTCGTGGGTATGTGTAACTAAAAATACTTAAAAGCAAAAATGATCCTGTGGAAGCCTGTTCAACAAGCTGAGAGAAAGGCAAAACCAAAGCACTGCTGCCTCAAGAATTACCGCTGAGAAGACAAAACACTGCAGATATTATACACCAAGCCAGTTTGCTGTAATTATGCAGGATACCGTAATGTCTCACCTTTCCAATAATGCCTACTGATGAGCCTACTTTTAAGAGAACTTTGTTTTTCCTCAAAATATTTACGTTAGCCTTTATGTAACCTTGCCTTCTTGTCTAAAGAGGCAAAATATGAAACATGAATGTGCAACGGATCAAGAAAAGCACAGCATTTATTTTTTTAAACTATCTTAAAGTTTAGAGTAGACTGTTAGACCTGAGCCTATCTTGAGCTGTGATGAACAACAGAAGTGAGATAGCGTTACTTATGCAAATTTACCTTCATTATTTCTAGGTAGTTTCAAGTTCACTTACTGAACGCTGACCCAACAGGGCGACACACATTTCAGCACAACTTCAAGCTGGACAAGCAGTTTTTTCCTTAAGCAAAGTATGATTGCTTCTTTGTTTAAATCCCTGTGTAACTAGAAATTAAGGCTGGGTGACATAGCCAGAGTTAGAAAGCTCCTTTTCTCCAAAGCCTGCCTGAAGTTACTGCAACGGATGCAATTTATCCAAGAACATTAATTCCTTTAAAAACAATCAGCAGTACCAAACAACCCCCAAATTCTTTCTAACGATGAGAAGATTACACCACTCTGCATGTTACCAAGACATTTTTCTTTCAGGTCACTCTTCTTACACCCCTAGTGACGACTCCTTTTACACCAATGAGGGGTGGTTGCTTTCCACAGGCTTGTTTCTTTTTCCACAGCATCTCTAGATGCTAGAAAAACTCCCAGTCTTGCCAACCTCACGTCAGCCCCCTTATGAATCACTCACGGGTTTTAAACAGCAGTTGACACAATCACACTGTCTCACCACGCTGTAAGAACGTGACACAAACAGGTCCTTTCACCTCCTAAACAGATGCATGCAATTGCACTAAAGTTTCCACCAAGCTGATGGAAAGCTTTAGAAAATGAAGTACACTGCTATCAGGTATCATGCTTGTGCCACCAGCTCAGTTGAAGCAGCCCGTTTTCCCAATACAAAGTAAATCAATGAATTTCTGCTCTTTAATTCTATTAAACCACAATTCACCACAGTACTCAAACAGAAACTGCCCTGCCGTGAGACTTCCTGTTAAGACTCCCTTAGTGAAGTTACTTTGAACTATCATATCCTATATTTAATACACACCAAAAAAAAAAATCATACTCTGCAATGCCATGTTCTTGTTTCCAAGCTGTTGCTTCACTGCTATTTTGCAAGATCTAGTAGTCTACAGCACATCCTCCAGAAGTTAGCAGCATTTTAATAATTGTATTGTTAGAATTTATGACTAGGAATATCAAAAAACCTCCTCTGAGCAATTTCATCCCGAGGTGAGCACAACACTGCTATCTGCTGTACATTTACATCTCATTTAGCACCTTTGAATGGTCAAACAGATCAGGCTAACATGTGAACTTTTATTATTTACTGCACAGTATGAAGTGTCATGTAGATACTACGGTACCTTGGGACCAAAGCCAGTTCCACGCAGATTCTGAATCCACCTTCTCCTGAGGGTTACGGAATTTGGGAAGTGCTCCTTTTTTATGATTCCTTTGACACAGCCCATTATGTCCTAGTCTGTTTTCAGTAACTTGACAGAACACAGACTAAAGTATTAAAATGCACACACGTGGCGTACCATCAGTCTCCAAAGCTGTACTGTATTAAAAGCTGATGCAAACTAGGAGCCATCCATATCCATTTGTACTCTTCCCAGTTTAGCAGCAGCCTGTTCCTGCCCATGGGTCATTCAAAACTGGGCTCTTTGATGCCAACAGTGACTGGGGTTTTTTTCTTTGTTGTTTTGGGTTTTTTTAAATGTATGGTGGGCAGAAGAATCTTAACCAGTGACATGAAACACCTGTCCCTGGGGCTATATGGAAAATAGATACACACTGGGGAAATTCAAAGTATTAACCACAAACAAGACCGCTGCAGTGAATGTAAAATTGATGAACTGTGCTATCAACACTTGTTTACCTGCTTGTGAGCGTGATCGTAAGAGTTTATGTGGTTGTCAAACTCTTGATGCTTTTGATACTGCTTGTCACAGAGTTCGCAGTAGAAGTTTGCTCTGAGGTCTTCCAAAGCCTTGGCAATTGCCTTTTCTTTATCAACATAATCCTGCAAAATTAACAAAAAAATGCATCTGTTAAGCTTCCTGTAAAACAAACTGGAGGATGATGAACTAGTCCTTTAAGGAAAAATAGTCCTTAAGAAAGTCTTAAGTGTACACTGATGATTATATTTATTAAGTTGACCAGCCTTTGCAATTTAAAAGGTACGAAGGATAACTTTGCAACACTACCAACCTAGCCCTGACCCAGTTTCCTAACACAGAACATAATCTTGTCATTAGCACAGGTATCAGTAAAAGGAGACCGCTTAAAAAAAAAAAAAAAAAAAAAAAAAATCTAGTGCTGATGGCAGGAAGGCAGTTGCAGCTGCAAGGCGAGAGCCTGCCGGATTGTCTGAGATAAAAAGAGAGGTTCAAAGCCTCAAACTAACACATAAACAAACTGGCAGCTGCCTGCTCACATAAGATGGGCAAAACACACATCGAACCAAGGAAGATCACTGCTTTTGGAACAGAATCTTAGAACTTTAAATGCTGATACTTCCTCCATTTTGAGTGCTAACAGATGTCTGCTTGATCTCAGTTTGTCTGCAATTCAATAGGGAGGAACCCAGATCCGTGGCTGGGAAAGCACAGTTGAGAAACCGTTGAGCCTATTTCACTTCAGTATAATTTTTCAGTCAGTGAAAATCTTCCCAGGAGCAATGCTGTCCGTTAAGCTGAGCTCAAATACAGTGATTACACTGGGAGGGGGTACAGGCAGTTGCCATTTAATGAGAGGGAGAGAGATTGCCTTAGAGGTTGCTGACAGTATTTTTTTTTCCTTAGATTCAGCATTTGTATAGGTGCAAAACCAAACCTCTGAGCAAAGACGAGGTGTCTAAACTGGCAATGGTCACGTCCTTCCCCCTTTTGCTGTAAGGAAAAGCAGCAGCTTTTGGCTTGGCAGTGGCAATAAGCTCTGGGGCTCTGCAGAAATCCCAGTCCCTCAAGTGGCTGTTGAGGTCCCAGTGCCTGGAAGCGAGCCAGTGCTGCTCCCCGAGCCCTGTCCCCAGCGGCCGATGCAAACCGGGGCGGGGGGGGGGCGGGGGTCAGCAGCCAGGGAGGCTCTGAAACACACCCGATGCCGAGGCACGCATTGATCTCAGGGCTAAGCAACTTCTGCTGCTAGCCAGGTCGTTTCGATTACAATCCCACCAGCCAAATTAATAAAACATCACCACTCTTACAAACAAGCTGAGGAAGGTTTAGTTTGACAAGATGGAAGCACTTACACTTGATGCATCTAAAAAAAGCTACAAATATGGTATTACAAAGTACGCTGTACTAACATCGGCATACCCCACATAGCTATTTACCATATGCATTTCAACTGGAATAAAGAGAAATTATTTAAGAGAAAACAGCTTAACATTTGTGAAAAAAACAAACATTCAAGAGCTTAAGAGTTTCTGCCTTCCGTACAAACTTCTTATGGGAAATCTCCTTGCATTAGCAAGAGGAGCAAGCAAACACAAAGATATACCATGAAAGCCTTTTTTTCTTTTTATTTAAGATCTTGTTCAAGGCAATATTGTTTATCTCCCAGCGACGACATCAAAATTACATTAAAATAATACTGCTGAGCATGTTTTCTATAATGTAAAATTCATGTAGAAAATTTCAACACCCAAGGGGGGGAGGAAAAAAAAAATCTGAAAAATTCTACTGCTAAAAGGTTTTTTTTAATTCAAAGCAGTGTTCACCTTCTAAATAAAAAAAAAAATCTATTTCAAGTTCTTCCTTCCATTTATTACTCGAGGCCCTTGTTAAGAAGAAAAAAAAAAAAATCAACAAATCTAAAGGTTTGAGCCTGAAGCAGATCCCCAGGAAGACCAGAAAGGAAAACAGAGCCGCATGAGATCCACAGAACAATGACATTTAAGGTTCCTCTGAAACCCTCAACAAGCTTCCCGTGCCATGCGTAGGTTTTTGTTTTGGTTTTTCTTTTTCCTGTGGCTAAACAATGAAAACACAGCCATTTGAGTGATCCGAATCTATACAAAAGAAGGGAATTAAAGAACATTTCTTGCTTGCTTCTTGGTTGCAGAGTTATCAGAGATTCCTTTGAGACTCCCTGAATGGCTAATCAGGATGTGGCCACAGTTGGCAATTACATAATGGACTCCTGCGGAGCAATGTAAAAAAAAAATGACGCTTGCAGAGATTTTCACAGATTAAAACAGAAATGCAAGAGCCTAACGATAAAGCATGCTAATAAAAACACATCTGAGTTGGGAGAAACTGCTACTGCTGCTCCACAGAGTTCCTGAAAAACAAATCTGTGCTGAATAACGGCAGGAAGACGAAACAGCAAGAGCAATGCACATTCAACTGCATTTGAAAAGACAACTGCAAAACCCAAGAACTTTACCATAAATCACGTTGCAGACCTGAGAGAAAACATCATTCATGCAATTCACACAAGAGCTCCTACCAACCACTCTGAAACGAAGAAATACTTTGTACTTGACAGCTGCTGTCTGAAGATGCCCAGCATCGCAGCTGGGGGTTTGCTGCAGAAAGGGATCCAGGCTTTTGGCCACACGCTGCCTGAGAACGGCCAAGCTCGGGGCCAAACCTTCCCTCTGTAGCGTGTGAGCAGCATGCCGCCCAGCGGGAGATTAAAAACAACAAAAAGGAGGAACATCTTCAAGGAGAAGGTGCACCTGGATGAAGAGGAACTGTTCGGCACTGGCTGCATAAGCCCATTTAAGAGCACACTTGTACTTTAAAGCATGCCAGAAGAAATCATTAACTGCCTTCAGCTCCAAATGAATAATTAGCTTTAAAAGTAATTACAATGGCTTTTATTTTTAAATGAACAAATATACCAGCAATTCACTTGCCAAGCAAGTCAAGGTCTCAACTTTGGGGGTGGAAAAAAAAAAAAAAAATCAGGAAAGGAGGCTATAAATTTTTGTAGCCAAATAAACTGCCTGCAGTATTAACTGCTGAACCGGTGAAATGCAATTTTAGATTTGCCATGGTTATGTTTAATTTTAAATGGAATTGAAACTACTTTTCCATTATTCCTCAAAGAATTAAAATTTATGCAAAACTGGCACTTTATTCTAATGTCTAGGGCTCTTCTTCAACCCCAGTACCTCTCAAATCTCAGGACAATTAAACAAGCAGCAGGCTTTCTTGAGACTTGATGTACTTTACAGGCTGGTAAGTGGAAGAGTGGATTAAAGGACTAGCAAAGACCATGTCTCCACAGAGAACTCTGTTACAGCTAATCCAAGTATGCTCCAACATGCCATGCTTAATGCCAACACGATGGCCCATTTTTATCATTAAAAAGATAACAGCCTTTGGCTTACAAAAAACCCCACAGGTTTTGTAAACCCTATGGAAATACAGATTTTTTTTTTTTTTAAATGCTGCCTGAGAAATTCTTCCAAAGAGATACAGCCCAGCTATTTTGCAAAACTGGAGCCATGTCCTACCTTCTCAAAGAAAGCAGGATTTATGCAACAATATCACAATGCACTACTTACTGCTGGCTCAGTAACAACAGTCTACTCCACTTCCAGCTGAAAACTGCCCGTCTAACATTTGCATCTGCAGATTTTGCACTGACAACATGGCAGGTTTGCTAGAAAAATTTGGCAGCCCTGGGTCTAGGGAAGGAAATGTTCTGCTTACCCTAGGACTGTTCTTTCCAGAACAGGAGCAAAGCACACAGAGCAAGCCCTGCTGCTATCCTATAGCTCTTAAGCAGCTAACAAACACCAAGGTTAATTCCAGGAAGTGAATAATCAGTTTGTTGAAATATAAATAATCTCAACAATGACAAAAATATTTAATTCCTACTACCAGTACTGCAGCCTAACGGGAAGAGCTCTGTCTTATCAGAGCAGATCCTCTCCCATTCAGCCCACAGGAACTTTGCTGTTAATGCCCCCATTTCAGTACCTTGTATTTCTGCCTCAGCTCCTCGGTGTCTTCTTTCTCCACCTCCAGTACACGCCTCCGCTCAGTGGCATCTTCGGCATAGTCGAGCTTTTATTTAAAAAATAAAAAAAAAAAAAAGATGCAATTTGTCCCATAAATACTTTGCACTACCGAGACTGCCAGAATATGTAATTTTAAAAAGATGAGATTTGAAACAGAATTTTTGCATATTGTACTTTTGTCATCCCACAGTGTAACCCACATCCAAAACGGTTCATTAATCCTTCCAAGATGGATGCTCCCGGCAGGCCCGTCCACTGCCAGCAGCAGCCTCAGCCTTGGGGAATTGCAATTGCAAAGCCCAGGAATTTCGGACAGCATCCAGAGCTCAGGTACCCATGGGTAAAGTGAGTGTGTATTTTAAGGAGAAGCATTTTCTTGTGTTGATTTAAGAGCAAGTTTTTCTTTACCTCTGATGCGCGAATTCTCACTTTTTTAATTTCTTCCCTATCAACTCCCCGAGAGCCATGCAAGGAGTGACAGGGTGCAGGGCATGAGCCAGAGCCAGGCAAGCTTACCTCCATTTCCATCCGCCCCATGCCCATGACATCGTACTTGACGACGATAGGGATGGGATCTGTCCTCCCTGTAAGAGGAACACACACAGAGGCGGTCAGCGGCCTGTCTGTCGCCACAGCTCGCTTTACACATTGGGTTTGGGTGGTTAATCTTGCCTTGGAGTGCAGAGACCAGAAAGCTACAGTGAACCAAACACAAGCCATTCTCACAGCTTACAGCCAAACCTGCTTCTCGGCTCCAAACTGGCTACAGTTAAATGCACCCTGAGTACTGATAAAATGGTATTTTCTGAACATTAACTGGTCACATAAGACATACTCGTAGTTAATGTTCAACCATGCCAAGTCCTAGAGCAGGGCTGTTAACAGGACTTGAGAAATGAACCTTCTCCTCAGCGCTTCCACATCAGGCAATACATTCTCCATCTTCTGATGCAAGTGAAAAAGCTATTAAATACATTTTACTGCTCTACCACATTAATAATCGATTAGGACTTTCCTGTAAAAGATGTGGAAGCCTCCCTCCCGCCAACTTTTGTCCCTTCCCAAGAGTAAGGAAAGCTGACGGAGAAGCGTGGCACAGAAGCCAAACTTCTTTCATCCAAAGCAACCGCCCGGTCCAGGCCAGGTGGTCAAGCACCTGCTTCCCCGACTCCTGCGGAGAGATGCTCTAGCACCCGCCGTGTCATCTGTAAGCTGTGAAAAGGACTAGTTGCGAAGAAAATTGACTTTGAACTAATCAAACTATGCTGGAGATTTATTTTTTTTTAAAAAAAACATATCTTTAATCCACTCATAACCAGCCAAACAAAGCAAAATGGGGCAGACAAGCACTTTACTACCACAGCTTTTTCTTTTTTTTTTTAAAATTATTATTTTTATTTTTACATCACAACTCGCGCTGTTTGTTGTGATGTAAGCCCACTGAAAGAGTACTTACCTTATCCAGTGCATACCTTGAGTAAAAAAACAGAATGTTTACTTCCCTCGTTATTGCTCGTTTTGGTGTAAACAACTGTTTTGTTATACACACATACACATATATTATACCTTTGGGCTAAAAGATCTCCAGGTTTTCATCATGCCAAAGATATTCCATTGCCATCCACATGCACAAAAGGTTAAAGTCTTGAAGACTGCCTCAGGAAACCTGTATAGGCATCGGCTTCTCTCCTCTCCAATATCAGCTTTCTCTAACTTCTGTGCCAGTACACAGATCGCAGACTCCACAGAGTCCTCAGAGGGAACCTACTCTGCTCAGACTTGTGTCTCTTTAACTCTTCCAGTACAGAGGCATGTGTTTTTCTTTCAGGAACAAGTCCATTTAATGAATCGCTTTACGGTTTTGTTTCTACGCCCATGAATTTGAAAGGCATGTAGCCACCAAGTCCAAAAGCAGCTACCAACACTGAGCCAAAATAATATTTTGAATTGAGCTTTCGTTTGGGTATTTTGAGTGCTCTCCATTTGAAAGTGCTTCTCTTACGCCCAATGGTATAATAAAGTAAGCAGTGACTGCAATTTTTAGCAAAAGGACCAAATTAAAGACAGGTTATAAAAATGACTTCCTAAGTGCAATATCACTTTCATAACGTCTCAGCCAGGGATTTACTGGTAAGTGGTGAACCCAAATGGAATGGCTGGCAGCAAGTGCCACCAATTTATATTAATTTTTTTTTTCAAGTTTTTTTTCCTTTTTGGTTTGGTTTTTTGTTTTGTTTTGTTTCTCCAGCAATCGAGATCTTTCAATGCAGCCTCATTGCCCTGGTAAACCCCTGCATACAAACAATGCATCAGTACTTTTGCCTTCTAAGGCAGTCAAAGTTTTTTTTTTTTGATTTTGGGTTTTTTTTTGGTTTGTTGTTCTTTTTTTTCTCAAAATCTATTTGGAAATTGCAGTAGCAAGTGCTAGTGCCCATCATGTTGGGGGAAAAAAAATCAAGTTTGGACAATATTAGAAATTTATGTTTAAACTGATTTTGGCAGTTCTAACACAAACAGAAACATCCCTTCTTAGCAATACCCTTTAATGAACAAGGATCAGACAAGTGTGCATAAAGAAAGGAAAGGAAAGGAAAATGAAAGACCAAGCAGAAGGATGATGGCTACAACAGAGAAAGTAAGCCTAACATATTGGTGCACTGATGACAAAAGGAGTAATTCAGTCTGAAAATAAAAAATTACCACTGCTAAGTTTACCATCACCACAACAAGTCCAGGATCATAACGCTGTAAAAAAGAAACACCATTTGTTAGGCAGAAACCATTAGGGGCAGAAAATAGGCCGTTTGTAGTAGGCAGGTAGGATGGGTTAAAAATAATAATAATAAAAGAAAAAATAATAAGAGGCTTCTTCCTCACCCCTCCACCCCATCACCATGCTTTGCCCTGTGGAATCAGGGAGCGGGTAGATTTTGAGCAATTGTTCTTTGTATTCAGAGCTGTGCTCGCAACCTGCAATTTTTGGGCGTTGGAAGAGGTTGAGTTCCTGGTGTCGGCCCAATTTAAAAGAGGCACTGAGGCACATTTAAGCAGGCAGTTTAAGAAGGAAACAAATAAGGACCTTTAGGCAATTACAAATATTTTGGGTCAAAAGGAGCTCTGTTTTCAGGTAAGAGGAGACTATTCAATGCAAAAAGCGATGCCTTTGTTTTAAACTTAACCATTATTTCATTACGAATGAAATACCAGGGCAGCCGGCCAGCGCAGCCGCCCAGCATGACATCCAACCGATGAGTGCCAAGCCTGAGCACTCGGCGCACGTAACAGGGCTACGGGCAGCAGTGCCCAGCCCCACCACCGAAGCTGCAGCTCCGGCTGGGGCAGCAGGACCCGCTGCCCGGCAAACCACTGGGTGGTGGATCACTGGGGCCGGGGGAACCTCGCTCCGTGTCCTCGGAAAGCCGCTACGACCGAAGGAAAGGAACGGGCTCTGTGTTGCCGAAGGGCCACCTCTGCCCCCACTGACTGCCAAGTGCGCCGGGCGGATGATGAACAGTCAAAGGGGAAAATGGGACTTCTGAAGTTAAGCTCCTTAAGTTCTCCTTTTAAAGAACTTCCTCAAGCAAATTTATTCCAGAGCTACTGTGCATGACAACGGGATCTTTACCAGCATGTAAACATGGTTCTCTGACACTGTGGGACTCCCAGGTTTAGGCCTCCTGCTGACCCTTTTCAGGTACACTGATACACTTTGAAGGGAAAAACTGAGCTTTTGAAAAGAGCAAGAATTCCCACACTTCAGGGCCACTCTCAGGGCTGCAAGCACTGCCACCTCCCCATAAGGTAAATCATGCAGAACACACAAAGCTGTGTCCATGCCCCATCCCCCTACACCCCCAAAACCGTATTTTCTTTCTGAACCAACTTTGTCTTTCTGACAAACTCTTCCCTTTACAGACTGGTCACATTATACAGGCTACAAACCCCACATCAGAGAGGGTTATTGCATAAAATGCTTCTTCCACGCAAGGGGAAAATGTCTGTGCCAAGGACAAAGCATAAACCTCCAGCAGGATGGGAAAAACAAACAGCTTACACAAGAGTCACACCTTAGAAAATCCAATCTCTTAAAGTAAATTATTTTCTTAATTCAGAAATAAAATGAGATTTCAAAACTGACCAGAGATACTTGTTTTGCTTTCCTCTTCCCAAAGAAATGGGGAAACCTTTCTCCCAGCTTGTGAAAAATTGCTCACCCCCAAATACACCCCAACAGCTGCCCCTTTTCCTAGCGCCCCGCACCCGGCCAGAGATCTGCCAGCGGCAGGGAGGAGGTAGCCTGCAGGCAGGCAGCACCTCGCTGGGCCAGCTCCTCCAAACCCGCTCCTTCTTAATTGCACAAAGTTCTTGGATATGAGCAAATACTTCACCAGCAGCGCTATAAATTAACAAATCTTGTGGGATAAAAAGAGGAGTTAATCCTAATGCTTCAGGGCTTTAGCATCAGACCCCAAGTCACGCTGTAGGCGAGGATTATCATTTCATGGTTGCCAGCTGCAGGGCGCGTGCTCCATCTCTGGACACGGCGGGTAGATGCTGCTCTGTTCTTCGGAACGGGACGCTGCACCAGATGGACCTGCCATCTGAGCCCGTCTAGAGACGCTGACGTTGTCAACACTAGCGCACATTTGATTTTTTTTTTTTTAAACAGTCAAAACAGAAAACAATTTTCATCGACAATTTGCAGATTCAGAACTCCTCCCTCCAGCAATACCATGCGCTGCAATAGATACAAGATGGTTCTGAAGGTCTGTTTAATGACAGAGAAGGAATAAGATGCTCCCATAGAAAAAAGATGCACCCCCAAAATTACGCGTTAATGTAATTCAATCAAGTATATTTCAGTGTATCAATTCAGCATAGGATGTAAGCACCAGAGAGGTAACAGAACAGCCTTACTCCTGCCCGCTACGTTGACATCTTAATAGAAATTCCTCACAGGTACAAGCTTTGTGGGATATAATCCCAGAGGACTGACTGATATCACACTCTTCATCAGAGGAGAATTTCATTAACTTAAGCGTCTCAGGAGGATACAAACAACAGGACGTGATCTCGTTGAGCACAGGGGATTTTTACTTATTTGCTAGCTTTATGCTACAACCAAAAAAAAACATGGTAAGAGACAACCTTCAAGGAGGTTTTAAGTGCTCTTGGAAGGAGATTGCTGCAGAAATGAGAAACATGGCTACGTGAGGGCAGCACTGGGGGGGTTTCACGATTGCATCGCTGGGTTGGCTCTGGTGGGTAAGGACGAGTTTAGTCCCCTGCGGTACAAACCCCACTGCGGCAGTGGAAGGTCAGTAGGTGCCTGGCATCAGGTATCAACACTCACGGCAATGCATCGCAGGTACAGGAGGCAATCGCCATTCAACTGCATCGTCTCTGTGCAAGATGCGAGAGAGGGAGGGGTCACCGTAGTTGTGGATGAGTTTCGTTTTCAAAGATTAGGATTTGGCAAGCTCTCAAAACTTTCCCGAGTCTATTGGGTGTTTCAATAGCCCAACAGCTGTCACGTTGAAAATTCAGACTCCTCATTCAGCACATCAAAAGGGGAGAGACAAGGAAATCAAACAATTTTTACTGCTGAACAAGACTTGGCCTGCTCTGTGGTGCTCCTTGCTGGCTAAAAATGAAGCTACGTAATCAAGCTTGTTCCAATTGCTGCAAGAAACAAACAAACAAACAAGGGCAACCTTTTATCCCGGTCTCCTTTGGGAATTCGATTTGCAAGCTCATCCTGTTTATGTCAGATTGCTGGAAGGGGTCACAAACAATCAAGAGATTCAAACGAAGGCTGAAACGTCTACAATCCCCAGCGACAAGCATCAAGTCCCAGTGAGGAGAAAACTGCTTTCCAAGTACACAAAAACCGCACTGTAAATTTAATCCTTACTAAGCAGGAGAGAAATGACAAGTGAAAGACAAGATGCAAACACCCCAGACACACGGAAAACTTCAAACAGGAGCTTAAAACTCCTTAGAAACACAAGCCAAAGGTGACACTAGCAGAAAACAAAGCAGAGCTCTCCTGCAAGGGAAAGCTTATTAGTGGTGTCTGGGTGAAAAACCATCACTAACCCAAACGACGATTGGTATTAGAGAACGCCATGGAAGACGTTAGAGCAAGAACATAAATCTTGGGTAATCTAGAATAGAAATCAGAGATAAGAGTCACTGTCTTACTTCATCGCGGTCAGTGGAGAGGGCTGAAGAGCCCTGTCTGATTTAAGGCTACACCGCAGGGGCAGGTTGTGCCTGGCCATGACTACTTGCTTCCCACGCACACATCTTTCACAGTTTAATAAAAGTGCTTGAACATTATAGGAACACAAAGGGCAATAAAGCCCGATACTAAGCCAAGAGAAGGATGTCTCTGTCACAATAAACATGTGTCACTGAAAGAATAATGATTTCATTGACTATGCATGCTCAAGTAACCCATAAACTTATCGCCCGTAATCGAAGGAAGGATCTTGCACATTCAAAAGCAAACAAAGGGGACGACTGCTTCCCCCAAAGGAGGCAGAGGCATTAAATAAACCTTCCTCTAGGTCTGTGGTCTTGTGGATTTCGACATGGTAATGAAGATTGGTGTGACAATAGCAGGCTTTCAAAGCCGCATTACCCAGGTTTTTCAAAGCTAATTTCACATGAAAATATTAGTCTTAAAATGCTTGCAATGATTTATGATGCAAACACATGCGTGGAAAGGTTAACCTATGCCAGTATTCAGGGTCCTGTGAGGACATGTTAGGATACAAGAAGAAAAGATTGTGTTCACATCTATTTCTTGGGCAAGATTGGCAAATCATTCCATACTTAATGAATAAAGGCACTGTTAAACATTTTTATCCTTCTCTTCCATATTTTCTTGTGTTTACTACAAAGCTTCAAAACCCAGAAAGAACTATAACATTCCTCAATTCCTCATGGCGTTTTTCTCAGATGCTCATTGTTCCACGTTCGCAAGGCCTGACAAACATCTACTCTGTCTGCCTTCATGAGATCAGAAGATTTAACAAATGGGAAAATATATTAATATATTAGCTGTAAGCCATTTGGCGAACTGGTGACAGAGCCAGGATTCAAGACCTCTGGAATTCAAACTCTGAGCTTATTTCTCCAAGCCGCAGCTGCCAAGAGATCACATTTGCGACTGATCTCAGTTGCTCGAGTGGTCAAAGCTCCGCTTATTACTCCCCACAAGTCTAACAAACCTGGCATCCAGAAAACCTAGTGTACATCACCCACAGCCACCTGACACAGTCTTGGAATAGTGACTCTTACTGATCTCAGAAATGAGAATTAACACAGAGGCTGCCAGAGACCAGCTATTTCCTGCCTTAGCCACAGGATCACTTCTTCACCTGCAGGCTCTCCTCCTCTCTGCACATCTTCCAGCATTCCTTTCAGACGGTTCTTTCTTTCAGCCTTTATAACAAGAGGGAAAACAAGAGCTTGTCTGAACAGATTTAGTGAAGAACATGCCAAATAATAATGGCATCGTAGTATAACTGAAGGGGGGGAGCGATGACTATATTTATCATCACAGAATTTGCAAGTCAGAGCAGAAATCCACTTGTGCTTTTTTTTTTTAATTGAAAAACATGCAACAAAAATACAGTTAGATGGAGGAACTGAATTCTAGCATTTTCCAACAAATCTGATATACCTGACTTTGCTACCTTGTTAGATAATTTATACGCTCATGAAAGGATAAAAATAAAATCCAAGTTCTGTTACGCACACTTCTAACTGGTGCTGTCTATGTGTCACCAGTACAATTTACACCATGAGCGTGCAGCACACCTTGATCAATGGGAACAGCGCTGTCTTGACAATTTGTAATGGGTTTATTGTTTTTAGCCTGAGTGGAGGAGAAGCAGCATGCAGGAAGGGGTCCACGGCTTCTCACAGCACTGCCAAGAGCTGCCACGACACCGAACACAGCCCTGACCACAGGCAGCCTGCCTCCTCCACCACAGCACCGCATTGGTATCCCTGCTCTCCAGGAAGAGTCAGAATAGTTGTGCTGAAATGAAGCCAAAACCTTGCTAAAAACAAAAGCAAACAAAAAGGAAGTTATTGCTAAATAGGAATAGGAATCAGGGGACAGAAGACATTTCTTTTGGATCAAGGGCTACTGCTACTTCAACTAACTGCCCCAAAAAGGGACCTCCATCTTCTAAACCTAAACATGGCCACCTGCTGCTTCTATTTTCTAAAAAGCTGAGATAACCCAAGAACTAGTATGAAGCAGTAGCCCACAAAGCCCTGCCATCCACCTTGAAATTTAACTTGGTTTCACACTGAGTAACATTTTCATCACAAGAATAATCAAGCGACGAAAGGACTGCCTTAGTCCCCCCTACAGATTACCACAGAGCAAACTTAGATTAAGTTTCAAGGCTCAGTTCCAGTTCTACATGAAAAAACTCCGTATTATCACAACTATTTGATTCAACTTAAGAGTAGCTGTACCATGGCAAACACATGTTGTCTGTTGCCATAGCAGAACACTAGATTCTGATACACTTCTCAGAGATACCACAAAAGACCAGGATAATGCCAGTCTTGGGAATACTGTGGGAATGTGATTTAAATCAATGCTTTTAAATGCATCAAATTAGTTACACACTACACACTGCGTGTGAAGGGAGATAGCTGGTGGCATAGGGAAACTTAACTGCTTTTGGTACAGGTGGTGGAGCAATTTTTAAAGCATCAAGGCTGGGCTTGTTTAGCTTGAAGAAGAGAAGACTGAGAGGGGATCTCATCATGTACAAATATCTCAAGGGTGGGTGTCACAAAGATGGACCCAGACTCTTCTCAGTGGTGCCCAGCAACAGGACAAGGGGCAGTGGGCACAAACTGAAGCAGAAGAGGTTCCAGGTGAACGTGAGGAAGAACTTCTTGACTTGGAGGGTGATGGAGCCCTGGTACACGCTGCCCAGGGGGGCTGTGGAGTCTCCTTCTCTGGAGATATTCAACCCCCGCCTGGACAATGTCCTGTGCCCCCTGCTCTGGGTGAGCCTGCCTGAGCAGGAGGGTTGGACTGGGTGACCTCCTGAGGGCCCTTCCAACCCCTGCCATTCTGGGATTCTGGGATTCTGTAAAGGCTGCAGTCAAACCCGTTTCCATAAGAGAGGACTTTACAAAGGCAAATCTAGAAAAGCGGGTTGAATAATTACAGTTATTACCCAGTACCCACTCATGGGGTGAATAGATGAGTTCTACCTGTCCACCAAAGCTGGTCAAGCCTTCCAGAGAGTCCCTTCCATACAACCAGTAAACATCAGACAAACCTTCCTCACTGACTGGTCTGCAGTCTCCAAACCGCCTCCATTTGTGGCAAACCATCCCTTCAGAGCTGCCTGCCCTCCTCCCCTTCACAGCCCCTGCCGAGGCAGCAGCAGGGTACCCGAGAACGGGAGGAAGCTGTGAATTAGCTCAGCGCTATCAGAGAGGGGGGCATTAACCACCCCTTAAAGCCCACCTGCTTGCCTTTAGCCATCAAGTCTACCCTGTCCAGATTTATCAGATATTCCCCACCATACACACGCTGTGGTCCTGACCTCATCCCAAGAGCCATCGAACTCTTCGGCTGTGACTCCTCGAATGAGCTAGACGACTGATTCAAGAGAGCCATGTTAAAAGATCAGCCAGTCTGAAATGCTCGGTCATTTACCATGCATCCTACATGTTCTTCTCCAAGTGCATCAAATGAAGGCGTATTTCCCCATGTTTTCTGGCAAAGCAAGTTAATAGGCTTTGTCTTTCCTAAGGATAATGTTCACCTACTCTGTTCAGTTTTCCCTAGTCTAATTAAATGACATTAAACTACTGGTGTTTGTCTTGCACCTATACCTCTAGATTACTGTTACCTCGTATTAAACACACAAGTCCAAAGGAGAAAACAGAAGTTTTCAGCACGATTTCTTTTTTTTTTAAACGAGACTTGTCAAATAATTGAAAACACAGGGAAAGCGTGAAGAGCTTATAAAATATTTTCAAACGTGTGATTAAAATTATACCACTTCTGTGTGTCAGTCTCTCAATGCTTTTCATAATAATACTCTAACTTAATATGAAATAACTTATTCCAAGAGAAAGCATTAGAATATTTGAATTCAAGATGTCACTCAGCTGCCTCATTTCCCTCCTGACTCTTACATATCTCCTCTGATTTATTCACAATCCTCGGTCTCATTTAGCACAGGCCTTCACACGAAGGTCAGACACTGGTTTTAACCACATTTTTTGCTAGTTTTATTTTTTCAGTAGACTACAGATTTCTAGATGTGGTCCCCCCCAAAGAGAAAACGGTCTGCAGTCACCATTTTCCCATTTGTTAGAACACAACCATCGCACGATCTCTATAGAAGAGTGGTTCCCCAAGCCATACTTTGCAGATTTAGAAAGTTCCCTGTCAACTGGCAACCCCCTCTTCGGCTTTTTCATATCATTGGCCATTTGCAAGTTGAAACATCATTTCCAAATATAACACAAGTTGTTTGTGGGGAAAAAAAAAAACAATGTGAAAAACATCAGGAGACAAGATGAGCAGAGGAATGACACTGCTGAATTCATGATGAGCTTCTCTGAACCAGTATTCAAGCACCTGCATGGTCAGAGACGACAGCACTATCCCCGGCTGATACTCCACTCAATACGCATCTAAAACAAAAGATGTGGATGCGTTGCAGTTAGAATAGAGCTTCTCTTATGACAGACATGGCAAGGACACAGATTACTTGCTTTCTTATCCAAGTGGCTCAGTTCTTCCACCAGCTACGATGGTTAACTAGAGTCACCCCACAAGGCAGCAGCCCCAGTAGGTACAAAACTACTCTGCCTCCGAAGTTTTGCAGAGAATGAGCCAATCTGCTGGCTGCCTTTGCACAACAACAGCAGATTTTTACCACCAGCAATTGGCAAGTGTGAATTTTAGGCTATTCCAGCTACCATCCAGAGAAATAGTTCAGCGCACTCACCGCTGGATTACATCTGCAGTTAACGTGAAAGAAGCCATCACAACAGTACAGCCTTGCAGCGAAGTCCTTGTTGAACAACAACGTAACAGCCTTACTAGAAGAAATAAGCATTTATGGCTGGCAAGGAAAACATAGCATAACTTGTAGATTCACTGAAACTAAAAAGAAGGAGCCCCAGTTCAGATGAACATCTGGAATTAAATGCTAGATAACAAAAATAAGCGCACTGAACTCATCAACTTCCTTTTAAATTAAAGTCAACTACATGGAAAAAAAGAGGAATGCAATAGCAATTCTATATATGTAAAGCAAAATTTAGGGGTTTGAGGGTTTGCAAAGGCCTTCTGCAGGACGTCAGATACCACATCTGCAGCCAAAGACTACTCGAAGTGGTTCCACCTCTTCACCATAGGCTGTTTAAGATTTCAGGCTCAAGCACAGCATGAAGCAAGTGGAGTTAACAATAGAGACACTCTGCATTTCTTATTCTTCTCTCTCTTTGGAAATAATTCCTGATCTTTTTTGAGCAAGAAGGGAGTATGGAAGAGGGGAAGAACTTTTTTGTTTTGCTCTTCCATTCTCAGTGCACATCAAGTGACTTCACTCTTCAAACTCCTAGAATTAGATTAAAATGGAATACAAATGTTTCCTTCCTGGCGGTTTGTATTTGGATTTTGGGACAACCTAAGATTCATGTAAAAAGGTCACTGGATAATGAATTAAACACTGCCAACATGATCATCATGAATGCCACAGGCAACAGGCACAGGCTCTGGTGGCTCCTAACTAATAGGGAGCGCCCTCGATGTCTTTGTTGAGCAGAACTGGAGCGGCAGCACTCCTCTGCATCCTCTGTCCGTCTGTCAGATGGACAGGGTGCTGCTTTCCTTCCGAAAGATGCAAGGCACTATGCAACTCCCACACGCTCTGCAAAGCTGGCGTTAGGAAGGTTTCAGCACCTACACAGGTTAAACTAGATGGGCTATTTTTACTCCTACATTTTAATAGAAAATTAGACGCAGGAAAGCCCTCGCAGCCCATACCCACGATTTGTGTGTAGCTTCCAGACAGTTCAAACCACCAGAGCTTCAATAATACGTGAAAGATATGGTTCAGATTCAACGCTTCAAAATACAGAGTGGGAAAATCTAAATCTGGACAAGGACCCAAATGCCAATGCCTGATCAGTCCCATGGGCAGCCCTGGCCCTCTCATCCTCAGGACACTGTGACACCACCCTCTTGCCCCAAAATCAAGACAGTACAGTCATCTGCCGTTTACTCCGTCACGTCATCACCTGCGACACCACATGGCACAGGGCCCCTCTCAGGGCTGTGCTTTTGAATCCGTCTGGGGCTGGGAGAGGGCTTTAGCTTCTTTCAAGCCTCCGTGTTTCCACATTGGTGATGCACAGAGCAATACAGGGCACCCAAAAGAGAAAATAGACCAAATTACACATCCAGTGAGCGCCATGCCAAAGCAGAAGCCCAAGAGGTGACAACTACAACCACATCCTGAGCTTTGGCACCAGCACGGGGGCACGAGAGGACTGTAAGAGCGCCATGCATTAACCAGAGGATTTCAAATGAAACCATGTTAGAGGAAGCAAGAAGCGTTAACCACCAATGCAGTCCTGTCTGAGAAGTTAGAGTGCCTTAGTCCAAGAGATTAATATGCATCCCCAGAGTTCAGAGAACTCGTTACCTCTTGACAGTCCTCCACAGCACAGAAATACTTTATCTCTCTATGGGCTCACTGTAGGGCCATGGAAGTCCAATTACAAGCTCCCAGGTCTTCAGACTAAGGGTATGGGAACACGAGTAAAGTTACCCGGAGGAACTCGGGGCATGCTTAAGTTTCAAACACTTCCCAAGAGGTTTCTTCAGAAATTTTTCAGGCACACAGTCTCGTGCCTACTGTAAATACTGAGCCCCTCACTCCGGTGCCATGGGCAGACACCGCATATGCAGGCGGTTCATAAGGAGTGACTGGTAGAAAGCACTACCTTCAGTTTGTCTCAATGTAACACAGTTGTGTGCTTTCAGCCTGGCTAGGACCTCTGCAGGCCAGGGGAATGGCTAAAGTCACCCACATGAACTGAGCAGCATCGGCTCAATTTAAATCACAGGATTTAGTGTGATGGGAAGAATTTAGGCTCAAGACAGCAGGACTGGGTGCATTGGTTCAACTAGCACTATGGTGTCTCAAGGAGATTTGCTAAATCCCGGACAAACAGACTGCTGGGGAACAGAATTAAGTCAAACCCGTGAAAGCCCCCTGGAGAAACTAGAAGTGAGCCTCTCCCATCCATGAGAACCTCTGCCACCACTTTTCAGTCTTCAGTGGGCCCTTTTACTCGCCTTCTAATGGCTTCTGACACCACTGTGAAACATGCACACAGATCATCATAGCTAGCTTGTATTTTTAATTCTTTTAATATTAAAGCATCCAGCCAGCAGAATATCATCATAGTTTTAGAAGCTGCCTGTTAGTAAGTAGGCATTTAATTCACCTCCCTCCAAAAAGGCCAAACAAGGTGATTCCGAGACGTACATGACACACACACATCATGTCTAACCTGTACCAATAAGTGAGGCAGCAGCTTCCACTTGCAAATTGCTAAATATGAAACTCAACAGTGCATTTGTTTGGATATATTAATAATGGAAAGAAAATCTAATCTAGGAACAAAAAGCAGAAATAATTTTGTTAAAGACTGAAGCTGGTGTTGAATGTTTCAGACACAAGCTGCTGGACTTACCCTGCAGTGACTTTCCCAATCCCTGGCCCAGCTTCCACCCATGTTTCTGGAGTAAGCGGTGTCCAATATTATCCTGACAGACAGAACAGAGAAAACAAACCAAAAATATTCCAATAATATATTCTTCCCTTCCCGCTGACATTTAAACATGTGATGAGCAAGAGATTTTCTACATATATACGCATGCAAAAAAATGCTACTGAAAAGGCAATATATGCCCAATAAAAGGGAAAGAAAAATGTCAAAAATTGCTGGCTAGAATTTTTCCAGGGGGATGGGGTATCGGGGACGGTCACTTTCTGATGGTGTGCTGGGCAACTTTTGTGCGTCACGTTTAAAATAAAATAAAAAAAAAGGCAATGTGGGAGAAAATAAAGTGTACCAATAAAAATTGACAGTAAAAAGCATAAAATCAAGCTATTTATACAATCATATCCATCACCTAGACAGCACCACTTAAGATTTTTTGTAAAGAAAATCTACAATGTGTTTAGTCATTTTGTTTGTGTGTCAGGCTTTTATAATACTGAGTAAGTTGTAAGTGCAAGACTGCCCCACCACTAGAAACCAAAACACAATCATAGCAAAATCCAGGCTAGACTTGATTGGGTTTTTTTATATATGTATATATATATAAACTAGCATGCAGCCAATATTAAACTGAAAAAACAGTGAGGTTAGTAAAACAAAAAAAAAAAAATCAATTAAATAAAATGAGCTCAAGCACAGACTGGGTGATGCATTTCACATGTAAACTAACAAAAATACTAAGATGTTAGAATGAAACAGGCCTAGCAATAAGTTAACAGCAAGGAACCATTAGTGCATGTAGGGGAAACAATAAGCATAATGTCTCATCTTCCAAAAAAAAAAAAAAAACAAACGCTATTTTGGAATAAGTGGAAAAGTACTGACGCAGCAATTAAGTGTCAGCTTTTGAAAATCAGGCAGAGCGGGGCTCTGCGTGGAGTTCATTCTGGTTTTATGCAACATTTCTTTCCCCCAAACAAAGAACGAGAGTGCTAACGGCACCCTTGTAACCATATAAAGCTGACAGCTTAGCCCTTATCCATCACTTTTCCAGCAGTGACAAACTGCCAACTCCTCAAAGGACTCTTGGTTAGGAACATGTTCACATTCTAATCATAAAAAAAAATAAAAATCAGCTATGTATTTGCTGATTATTCAATGTCATAAGGCAAACCACAACTCAAGATATCACAAATATCCTGAATTATTACAGGCCGTGAATCGGTAACATTGAGCGGTACATGGAATCTTTAAAAAAAAATATAGATATATATGCTGCAGGTTCTTTAATTAAATAACCAAGTTGTCAACAGAAATCAGAATAGCAGTGTTTTTTTCACTCACTCCACATTGAAGAAAATGAACACACGGTTTGCAGAACTTTGGTGAATCAGCTTGAAAGACACAATCTTCCCAAAGATATTGGCTGCATGGATACATTTTTCCTCAAAAAGATTCTAGCAAGTATAAATTTAGTGGGTTTTTTTCTTATATACCAGTAAAGCAAGACATTTCGTCTCGTCGTATTTTTCAAGGCAACAGCGTACATCTTTCCCACACTACCAGCTCTCCCCCAGGACATAATTAGGGCTATGTTAAAAAAAAAAGTAAGGAAGGAAATGTCTGGTTATAAAAGCTTAAATCAGTATATGCAAAAAAAAGAAAAAAATGAACAAATATGGATTCCAACCACAAACACCATGGAGAAGACTACTGGTTCAGAAGCGTAGGAAAACTTACCTGCAAACATATCTGCTGCAGACCGTTTCTTTAACGGCCACAACAACTGCACAGTCCTTCATGCAAAAGGGCCCCGAAGTTCAAAGGTTTTGTGGATAACGCACTAATTGTTCTACCATTAGCATTGCAACTGTATCTGACAAAGGATTATTGAATCCGATTTTAAAAGCCGGTGCTGACAAAAAATGGCTGCATTTTCCAAAAAACAAAAAAAAAAAAAAAAAAAAAGGACAAGGAGTACTTTGCAATCTTTTGCTAAGTGGAGATGAGACATTGTGCTGACTGTGTTGTGTTATGAATGCACTAAAATAAACAGACAGATGAAGCAGTATGCTATTTCCAAAAGCAGTGCAAGTGGAGTGAAAGCATTTCCATACGAACCTGGCTTTAAAAACTGGGCTGTCAAAAGAACAGTTAAATGTAACACAAAGTAAGAAACTGTCCAATCACTAATGGTAGTTTTTCTTTTGCTTTGTTTTCAATTCACTGCTTGCAAGTAATGTATTTATTAAAGAAGAGTGAAAGCATAAAATAAATTCAACAAGTCAAGACCGGCTGGGAGATTCAAGAGCGGTGTGTTGTGACTGACACAGTGAAGGGGTAAACAAATGTTAAAGGGAAAAAAAAGAAAAATTTAGAAGGGTTATACACATTAGCACCACTTTTACAAAACCACTCAAGAGGATGGTCACAAGTTCTTTGACATAAATTGGAATTACGTCTGAATATTATCCTGTCTCAGTTCCCAGGAAGGGGGTGGCTTCCCCCCCAATCACTTCCATTTGTTTGCTTAAGCAGTGAAACTACTTTCTAATTTTAAATATTACTGAATTGAAACAGAGCATCTTCTGATTCACTGAATAAGGAGAACAACCCTAAGAGTTTAATATCAACATTTGAGCCTGCTCATTTCTAGCCACGTTCTACTTTCCTCCTCCATTTGAAATCCCTACTGCAGACCTCTCACAGCAGCAGACTAGCAGGACCGCTCTTCAGCATAAACGCTGCCCTAAAAATTAAATTATGGAAGGCCAGGCTTGGTAGGCTCCCACGTGAGAACCATCTGGAAAAGCCTGGCGGGCTGGGGAGTAGCTGGGAATATCAGGACCAAAATTTGATGTGGGGCAGCAAATGTCACAATAGCTGGTAGCTTTTTTTTTTTCAATGGCATTTTTAAGTGAAAGTTCTGTAAAAGTGTGGACTCTTTCACATAGAAGAGATGTCTTTTTTTACACCAAACTTCCTGACTATGTCAAGAACTGCCATTCCTTTTGACTAAATTATCCTCACGTAGCAATTTTCCTACAGCAATCTACAAAAAACACCAACAGCCCAACGAGGAAATCGCCTCATTTCTTAGAGGAGATCCAGCACAAGTCTCTTCACTTTCTTATGCTATTGCTTTGGAGCTCCCTGTGTTACAGCCACAATAAAAATTGAGGGAGCCAAAATAGGTGTTGAGTGAGCAAGTGAGCTCTCATTTACCATCCAAACTACTCACAACAGCAGCACTGTCTGTCTGGGCAAATGGTCATGGAGACAGCGCTGGACACCAGATTGCGGGATGCTCAGTGTAGGACAGAGCACCTTGGCAGGCTCCTGATGGAACAATTTACACCTCCCAGCATTACTCTTGCCACTTTGGAGCTGCTCGGTAGCGATCATTTCTATTTACAGATGGGGAACTTTGTATTACAGACGAAGCATAACTTTTCCAAAAGCGTGTGGGAGATGTAAAGGTCTTGACTTCACCAAACAGTCACGGGAGTTGGCTAAACTACTTTGGAAAATCTCATCCAATGTGACCTTCTCCAACAGCTCAAACTGGCCTCCCCAATTGCCCATCCTGTGCCCTGACAAGACACCCTCGATATCCCCAGCACAAATTTCTGCCAAAGGTCCTGGCCAATAGAAAAAAAAAATGCATACAATGAAGAGATGTGTACAAGAACTGAAAGGTTTTGATGATGTTGTATGTGGGATATAATCTGCAGTCAGTGGATTGAGCTGCATTATGGATAAATCAGAACACTAGTTTTGCCTGATATAGGTTTTCCATAAGATCCCCATGCCACCCCAGGTATCGTGTTCACATCGTTCATCTCTCGGCATCAGCAGGAACCATACATCTCTTGAGTGGATTGTAAGCTGTGCTGACTGTGTATTGAGGAATCTATAAGCAAGGATCGGATGCTACTGGGTGAACCCATGCAAACAAGAGGTTGAAAAGATTCCCAAAACAAAACCTATAGCTCACTACAGATGACACAATGAAGACTAGAGAGAAAAGCCAAATAGTAATGCTACACCATTCAGCTTCAAGAAGCACATTATTTATAGCGCTGTCCACATATGGCTACTGCTAAATGTCAAATCAGCAGCCTCATCAAATTACACTTTGGAACTAGTGGAGTCCACAGATCTGTACAGATATACGGTGCGACAAAACCCAGCTTCAGATCATACAGTTGTCTACAATAGCCTGTGATCGTCAAACAACTACCAACTGAAGCCTGAAGCCTTGTGTAGTTCAAGGACCTCCTTGTGTAACTGAGCAGAATTAGAGAGAGGGGGGGGAAAAGGACATTTGTTAGTTATGACAAGGACAAACTAACAAGCTCCAGAATAAGTGGGTGATACGCAGTCTCGCCTCCAACCTGCAACAGGGACAGCTTGGTTCAACCCCCTGACACTCCGCATACTGCCCGCACGGGGAGAGGGCTGCTGTCTTGTGTAGGCTCTAAGGGTGTATTGCTATCTCCTACTTGGTCTGTACTGCTGGGGCAAAGAAAACCATGAATTCACAGCAACAAGATTCAGTAAATGAGTAGAAACAAGGAATTAATGTGAAGAAAATCTGGATTCTATTAAAGCTGCAATACTTTGTGACTTTCCATTCGAGTAACGGAACTCAGTGCACTTAAAATACTTTAAAACAAATGCATGCAGCTTCTTGAATTAAAAAAGGGTTAAGTGCTCTGATTTTTCAAGGACACCAGCCAGCAGTGGTTCCACTGACGTGAACAGCCAGTGTAAGTGCAGCATCTTTCAAACCAGAACAACAACAAAAAAAAATGTTACTGGGGGGAGGAGCGGGGAATATCAGTATTTGCAGCTACGAAGAGTCCATTGGTATGAAATATTTTCTTCAATTTAGTAATGGAAAATAGCTGGCTTCTCGTTTAGCCTACGTACATCCACTAACTCGTGTCAGCTCTATTCTCCATAAATGTACTTTGGTTATAGTCGCATATTTCAGTCCAGACATCTTTGGCCTAAACAAGCTGTACAAAGCAGGATTTCCACAGGAACAAAAAAATACTAGTACACTAATTGAGGACATGTTTCAACATTGTAATGATCTGTAGACTCCCAAACCTATTTTTCCAGCCACCTTTGAGTTGCATGCTGTAGCAGTACAGTCAGCACCTCTCAACAGATAATGCTGCAGAGATGGATCTCACTTCAGCAGTGATCATCAAATGCGTACTTCAGGCGAAACCCTCTGCCCCTTGGGATTTCCAAATGCAAGCTACCTTTAGTCCCTAAAGCGTTTTCATATTCCTAAGAAGCCGTGAGAAGCTGCAAGAAGCACATTTAAGAGAATAGACTTAATCCATTCTTCAGTCTGTAGAATAACCAAACTTTAAAGTTTTAACTGGCAAGTGCTTTGATCTGCTATTGTTATAAACACCCTTTCTCGCACAAAGACATTTGTCATCCAAACTATTTCCATAATGTGAAGCATAGGCTCTTACTCACTACTCTGAGCAGATTCCTTTTTAAAGGTCACTTGAATTGCTAACAAGGAACTGGTTAAGGATTATAAAACAATTTGTGAATAAATGTTAATACTGCAAATATTTAGACGTGCGATATTCACAAATTATATACTTGTCCTTACTCCTTCCCTCTCAATTTCCTTTAGGGATGTTACCCACTTCTAGGTGAGCAAACAGGATAAAGTACAGGGAGGCAGAAAAAGCAGCATAAACACCTCCTTCCTAGTGAAAATCTTGCAGGAGAGGTACACCACTAAGCTCTGACAAGAAAACCATTCCTCCTTTTAACCTGTGTAATTTGCGAATTTAAAAAGCACACAGGTCATTGATAGCGTGGAAGCAAAATCATTTTCACAGGTGTCAGGAAACTTGACAAAATTATTTATGCTTCCCAGCTACAGATTTTAAGTATCAACAATTAACTTAACTAAGATGATGTGAAGATTAACCTTAAAAGTGACCAGTTTGTTTCTGTCTGCAGTTTCTGACACCAAGCTTGTTCACGAGATCAAAAAACCACCCTGTGCAGCAGCTGTAGCTTTTTAATTCTGGGACTAGCACGTGAAGCCAGCTTAAGAGTGCTCCGACACAGACCACAGCTGATGTGGCAATGCAGAATGTATGTTTACACATTTATTCTGTGACTCCTTCCAAGAGTTTAACGTCCCAGGCTAGGGGTCTTGCACCTCAAATGCCTGTTTCTCTTATTACAGACAAAAGAAGAGCGAAGCAAACTGGATTTTAAATTAAGAACAACAGGAGGTTTTAATTCTTTCTCCTCCCAATGAGGCAAGCCATTCTCTTGTCGTCGCTATCAAACTGGTTTCAAATTTAACCGTAAGGCTGAACCATAAATATTAAAACCTACCAAAAAATTGTAAAGATTAATAATGTCCCGATATTTGGATGGTGATATATATACGAAAATATTAAAGCCGTAATTGAATTTAATTTTTCTGCCATGGTTCAACATTAATCAAACTGCAATGAAGTATTATGTCTGCAGCTGATCCAAGCTGCACTGTGCATCATGTGTGCCCATGCTGTTGGGTCCAGTGTACTCGTTCACATTTTACACATTTCTGTAGGCATTGTTCCCTTCTGAACACCAAAAAGATGTAATCTGTGACCACGTCTATTCCTCTGTTTGGGAAAACACTTTTAGAAATCAGATAACCAGTCTAGTCTGTAAGTAGCATTTGAATGATTTTAAAATGCTAATTTCCAGCGTGGCACAGAGTAGGCTACCAACAAGTATTTCTCATGATATTTACACAGGGAAACAAGCTTGGCATTTTAATTAAAATCCCCATATCACAACATAAGATTGAAGTATTCAGGAGAACACTGAATACGAATTCCCATCTCTGCAGCATTATCTCATGCGTCATCAATTACTGCCATGCCTAAATCTAGCATCATGCCAGCACATTAAGACAGTAGGTACTATATGCAGTGTTCACTGGACCAGAAGAACAGAAATAAGAAGGGGGAAAGGAAACCCTAGAGAAGAAATTAAAAAGGCAGACCGTGCAATACAAACCAGATCATGGCTGCTTAGCTAATATGGGCCAACTGCTGCGGAAGAAAAATGTCGAACACCCCAAGTTGTGTAAATTTTTTGTAAACATCTAACACGCACACAAACACACACAACACCAACCTACACATGAATGAAAAATATATATTGATCTTTTGCTAATGCTAAGTTTCTTCTAAGTGCAGACTAACGTGAAGAAACTTTAACAGAGAACTTAAAATTATTAATAAGGAAAAGAAATACTTGAGAAGTACTTTCTTCACAAAAATCTAGTCTTATGCAGAACACCACTAAGTGACCCTTGATTATTCACTACAAGTTTTCTTGCTCTCACGCTGAAACTGCAAATGAAACTTGGCTAAAGCTAAGTGCCAAACTTGGGTCCAGTTTAGGCTGAACAAGCTGCTGTGCCTAAGACTAGCTGAAGATGCTTCACAAAGAGAAAAATTTGAAAGCTCCAAAAAGCTTAAAAAGGTAAAACTAAACAAAACTTAATTGTTCCCCATCTTACAGCTGTACTATCCACACCTACTTCAACATAAAGCAGTACTTTAAAGAAATTCACAGCGCAGTTTCAGATTCATGGGGAAGGCCTGCTGTACAAATACTGTAACGCATCCGTGTTTCTGTACTGCCAGATGTCATTCTAACGCTTTAACACACCAGTAGTTTTCCAAAAATATAAACTAAAAAAGGATCAAAATACGTTCTGCTACACTATTCCATCAGGTTCACATATGAATTAAACTGATGCTTCAACCAAAAGTATAAAAACTTAACAAAATAAATATCTACAAAAGAATGTATTATTTTGAATCAATTTCTGAAATGTCACATTGAACTAAAATTTAAAGTCACCTACAGTTTTAGGAGAACTAGTTAAATATTAAATCCCAGGCCCACTTAATCTTAGCATGCAAGTTACCACAAAAAAAATTAACCCTGTACTGACAAAACAGTGCCCGCTCCTATCCAATTTGACTGCATTCACATCAAGTACCATCCGATCACGGCCTAACTTGCGGTGGGTTGACGATGCTGATAAGTATGTATCTTACCGATTCTATAGGCTTGTCTAGAGATGCTTGCTCTATCTCCAGGTGCCCTTCTTCATATTGATCAAAGTGATTGCCCTGTAAAAGAAGATGACAGTTAGCTCTACAGCAGAAAAGACATTTCCAACAGTCTAGTTTCATATGATTTTGCTAGCAAAACAAATGAACTTATTAAGTACAGACTCAATTCAGTATATGGGCTATAAGAACAAAAAAAAAATTATTCTAAAAGCTAAGCCAGTTTGATGATAATCATGAACTATGGAAGTTGCAAAATATCGAACATTTATGATGGACTTTTGGATTTTTTTCTTTAGAAAGTCTATGAAAACGCTGACCATAAGCCAGTGCTGGTCTTAAAACCACACAGGACAAGAAATTGACCCCACCACCACTACAAAGGGTTTTTTGTTTTCTCTTTTAAGGAAGAGTAAGGCTTTCCTTGCAGCAGGAAATCCAAATTGCTTGAGGCATACATGTAATTTCATACACCTTAAGTCAACAAAAACCCACAGTGGTACCAAACGAAACCTCTCCCCATGCCCACAGCACTTGTTCGTGGTCTGAAGCAGCCCTTTCTTTGAATCCAGGCAGCTGCACAGCGAACTGTTAGTGGAAGCGATCCTCCAACATGCAGAAAAAGCCGTTAGTTTCAGCCCCGAGCTGACCACACAGCCACACAAGCACATAGGGTGGCACAAAGAATCCGGGATGCACGCACAGAACTGCTTATTCCAAATGTACCAGCTTAAAGCATTTGTGAGCACAGTACCTAGAACTGTGACACAAAAAATGACCAGACTGAGGAACACGTCTGAGGAAAGACAGACGGACCAAGAGATACACAGGAAAAGTGCACTAATTAAGTCTGCAGATACTCACACAGCAAAGAAACCGCTACAAGGAACGATAAATCCAAGCATCTTGCTTCCTTACGCTCCCAGAGCAACCCCATGAAACATCTTTAGTCCTATAGACTGGCCATGTATAATAATTAAAGTAGATAGGAAAATCAAGTAGGATTGTTGTCATGGTGTACTGTGCCTGGCCTTCACCAACATACATCATACTCCCCTCTAGACTGCCGATTTCTCAACAGGGCAACCTCTCCTCTATCCAACAGCGCCTTGTAAGCACAGAACAACATACAAACAACAGCCACTGGAGTAGAGACTAGAGCCGAGCAAGGCTCCTAAGGCATCTGCTGCAGCAAAATCCAACCTTCCCACGCTTTTGCCAAGACATGAAGCGTACGGGGCTCATGAGCTAGGAAGGTAAATGGCAGTCTCTGTCCTCTGGAATAACCGTTGGTGCTGGAACAGCATCAGTGTGAATGGTCATTTCGGGGAGGGAAATCTGTTATAGCTCTGTTGTAATTTCAGAGGTTTCCGAAACCTCAAATTCCTGAAATTGCAAACACGGTGAACCATTTTTGGCTGTTCAATAGGTCCATGGTGTAGCACTAACATCCACCGGCACTAGCACAGACCTGGAAAGAAAAAAATCTTTCTAGCTGCAAACTCAAAATCAAACAGGAGAGATGCTTGCAGCTGCAATTAGCACAAAAGCCACTGAAGGGGGTCGTTCAGCCGGCTCTCCTATGTTCTCTGAGCACTGCTCAGCGTCATGGCCCCGTGAAACCCCTGGAGGTACCAAGGCCTCAGCTGTCACCCCTATTACCCTCCCAGGCCCCGCAGTGCCACCAAAATCCCTCCAGCTGTTCGGCGAACACCAAACACCTGCCTTTATCTGTATCCCAGCTCCGCAATTACTTTGAGCAGGAACACGTAGCACCACTGCCAAGAGAAACATGTTGTCACCCTCCTCCTTTCTACCAACACCAACTTTTCCTTCTGCAAGAATTTTAATGAAAGCCAGCATGCGAAAGAGCAAATTATAGTTGTAACGGACTGCCTGTTGGAATTTTACAAGCCAGGCACCAGCCTCCAAAAATCCTCTGGAATGAGCGTTCGTATCCAGTGATGCAAATCTGCAAGAGACCAATCTTGACAAAAACACATTGCCAAGAGGACTTGCTTTGATGCCAGTGCCCCAACTGCCAACCTATACATCATCTGCCGTCCACAGTGATAATTCTCCCAGGCCACACTCTGCTCCCAGAAGTCTTCTTTCCCACGGCCTCTCCAGAGCAAATTTGGGGCTTAATCTGCAGGCAGAAATCCACTCCCATCCATTTTTTTGGACAGCCTTCAAGGAGCAAGCTGAAGGCAAACTTACCATGCACGTGCAGTCATTGAGCTGCTTAAGAAGGCCAGTAATTCTTGGGGAGGGGCACAGTGTAGAGTTATAGATTGTACACATGTGCGCTGCAAAGTCAGGGAGCCCACAGAGAAAAGATGACATAAAACCTGCCTCGATGGCCGAAGGACACGGTCCAGCCTCCCAAAGGGTAGTGCCCAAGAGAACAAAAGCAGTAAAGAGTGCACATGCCATTAATGAATTTGCACTGTTGGCTACTGAACACTAGTGAAAACATATTACCAAAGCTTTGTATGTAAAAAAAATTAAATCCACATAACATTTAGTTAACAAACACTTGAAACGCTCTCAGCAAAAACAAAGACGTACTTCCCCCCCGCCTAATTTCACAACGTGATTTGCAGATAGCTCAGAATATGCCAACTAAATTACCTGGAGCTGGCAAAATATTCCTGCCTACTCACCGTCTCCTTCGGCGCGCTGCCTGCCAAGACATTTTAAATTGTTTTTACAAAGGCAAGGGTCAATTCCAGTTTGAAAGCACGCCTTGCTGATTTGAGGCTTTACAACTCAATTTTTTCTGTGCTTAAAAACAATGCCTCCTCCCTGAAACTATGCAAACGACGTAACACTCACCAAGTCACAGCAAATGCAAATAAGTCAGAAAGCAAATAAGGCCCTTCTCCCCAAGTTCTGTTGACGCCACTATGATCCATCTTATATATTTGGGGGGTTACTTAAAATATATCCCTATATCCTTGGGTTTTACTCAAAATATATTTCTATATCCTGGGGGAAAGGGGAGTGGTTATTTAACATCTATATCCTTGGTGGTGATGTTACTTAACATCTATATTCTTTGGGGGGGGGGTTATTTAATATCTATATCCTGGGGGGGGGGGGGGGGGTGTTTATTTTATTTCTATTTCCGGGGGGGGAGGTATTTAATATCTATATCCTTGGGGGGAGGTATTTAATATCTATATCCTTGGGGGTGTGTGTGGTGTATTTAATATCTATATCCAGGGGGTGGTGGTGGTGTGTATTTAACATCTATATCCTTGGGGGGGAGGGGGTATTTAACATCTATAGCCTTCAGGAGGGTTATTATCTACTTTGGGTTTATTGTTACTGGTAATGGGAATGATGGGAGTGGGGACATGTTGCTTGTTTTTACAAATACCAGCAGTACTGACACCAGAGCTTTCAAAGCAGGCAGGGTGCTTCCCATCACCTTGAGCTCCTGGGCATGCAAATGCCACCCAATCACACAGGGACAAGCCCCAGTGGGATGCTGACAAACTGCTCACTGTGTCAGGAGGTTGACTGTTACAGGCTTGGTAATTTAAGGCATCCGAATAACAAAGTGTCCAACAGAGCTGAAATCAATACTCATCACAGAGACTGTTCTTTATTTATCAATACTTAAAACAAATGATAAAGGAGACATTTTCCTTCCACCCTAACGTAACTCACCCTGGAAAAAAGCAGGCAGATAATCCAACAGTCATAGTGAGGTCAAATTTATGAGCGTGTTCAGCCTAACTGTGCCTAACAAGCAAGGAGAAAAATGGTTCTCACTTCTAAGGCCACGACAGACAGCTTGTTAAAGCGAAGTTGTCTGCCATCGTGGCGATTGCAGGCCTTTAGGAGCTGGGACTCCGTCGGGCTGGAGGCAGCAGAGTCTGCCCCTTTGCTTTCTCATCCCTGGAGCTGGCCAAGGAACAAGTTGGGGGGAATTCCATCTGTTTTCCTTCTTTTCCAATCTCTCAACCTGGCACATCGAATGGATCCACATAACATTTCTGTTTTGCTGCATCTTAAGACAATGAATCAGAGGAAGACAAAATACTTTAACATTTAAACCTAACAATTAATTAAACCCTAAATGTTGAATCTGTTGAGAATAAACTACATTTCTGACAAACATGAACCACACGCACAGACCACATTTTCATGCGATTTTGATCTGTCTTCTGCAAACTTGAGGGATGCTTCCCTCTTCAGAGGAAGCCTTTAAGTGAAAAGAAGAATTCAACACCTACAAAATGGACACCACGCCATAAAATAACAGCTGCATTAAAACCAGCACTATTCAAAACCTATTCCCAAACATTCTTCCCCATATGACTATTACAGAGATACAGTAAAATCCTGGCCCCGCTACCTAATGAAAAAGTTTCTACCTACTCCTGCGGACAAGGATTTTGGGGCTGGATGCAGTGCCCTTCTCCCTCTCACCCTCTGCCTCTCCATTTTAAAGCTGCCTGTATCAGGCTTCCTCACTTTTGCTTTGTGAAACAAGATGTGTTGCACTGCTTGTATCGCTTTCTTACAGATGCTACCTCCATCCTAAAATAGCAGAGCAAATAAGATGAGAGGCTTCCACTTAAGCATCATTTATTGCTATCGCTTTGTGCTACAGCAAATGCTCTGATGCTAGGTACTTCACTACAAGTGTTCTGAAATTCAATGTATTTTACTACTTGGATGAGAAGCAAGGACAAGCCTTCAACATCTAAACATTCCTTATTATACACCACGCACACCAGTTTCCTTGTTGCATTCATCTCCAGGAGCCAATATGTTTGTCCCCTGTAATTTTATGTGTAATATCATCTGAACTTTGGCTAAGCACCCATTTGGGTTACTCACAGTCACATGTCCTCTCCTCCACTTGCCCATTGTTTGATCTTTGCACAAAGCTCTTCGCCAAACCTTAGGTCTCGGAGCCCTCAACACACTTAACCGCTGAGTTATGAATACAGCATTTGAAAAATCAACTAACAAAAGCTGCCTCCGTGCAGGATTTTAGACCCTTATTCTCCCCTATTCAGGCTGTAAATACTTCAGAGCTCTGGCGCAACAAATGCCATTTTGTCCAAGATTAAATGTAGCAGTCACTGCATTTTCTGAAACAATTCAAGTTAAATAGCTAATGGGAAAGAGTACTGCTGTTTCTTTTTCACTTATAAGGTCCCAAACATTGCAGCAGGCAGACCCAGTCAGTATAATAATAAAAAAAAATTAAGAGCTTAATCACACTTTCATCCCAAAATCTTTAGTGGCAAGAACTGGTGCCAATAAATGACTCAATGCAAGTGAAATGAATTGCTGATTTAAGCCCATTTATCAGAGTAAGTTTAGTATCACAGAATTAATTCTCTCCCTGACACGAGGCACATTTTCATGAAGGGGGGCAAAGACAAAGCACCTAAGGACACACGGACATTACTGGGCCAGAGGAGGAAGCATCCTCAGAAGTACAAGGCAGAAGAAAAATATGCTCTCTCCTTCCCCTTCGCTCCCCCAGAAGGGCATATCCAAAACCAGACCCGACTTCTGAGCACTGCATTTTCTGTGTCACCTACAGCATCCTCAGTACAAGCAGGAAAGAACAACGAGTCGCTTCAAGGCTATTAGACCTCCCTGGGTATTAATTACTGGACTGCTCTTTCCAATCTGCCCAAGCACAGAGGATATTAAGATGTCAGCATGCACAATACATTCCACATAGTGCACATTCCTGATGGGAATTAGTGGTTTCTGTTATGAACAGCGCTAAGTTATCCATGTATTATTTTGAAAGAAGAGTACATGTGGCAGTCTACATTTCAGTAGCCAGGCCAAACCTTGAAATACGGCTCTCATGCGGAGACAGGAGAAAACTACAACAAAGGAGTAGTATAATGGAGACGTGAAAGCAGTGGTTTTCTTTCAGAACGCCTTCATTCAGCTGTCCTTTCGGTTACTGCTCAACACCAGAGCTCAGTTACATGAATGTTGTTGTTATTAATATGAAAGAAGATGATGTAAGTTACAAAAACCAACAGAAGTCAGATACAAAGAGCCTAGAATAAGAATACCTAGGGAAAACGCTGCCTGCTCCACAAGTCACAGGGACAGCGCCTTCAGCATAAGACTCCTGCATAAAACCCCGCACCTATGCCCAAGAGCACTAAAACCAGCAACAACTGGGGAGGGAACACGCAGAACGCAGTTGCTGAGATGTCAAAGCAGACACAATCTATTTATGCCTGTACCAAATTTCAGGACCAGTTTAGGAAGGTGCACAGAAACACGTGTTCCTGCGACCGTGCAGATAACAATCTAAGGAAAGTAATTTTGCCGAAAAGCCTCACTAGACTCACTATCATTATTTCTTAAATGCACTGGAAAAAAAGCACAGCGTGATCATGATTGCTTAACTGCACTTGAAAAGAGCACAGCGTGCTCCTTAGATATTCAAAAATTAGTTTTACCCTGGTAGAATATCAGGAAAAGACTCAAAAAAATAACATTTATATTGCATTTACTTTAGAAAATGGAATTTTAAAACACTAAAGCAAATCAGCAACACTTATGCATATTCTACTTATCCAATCAATAAATTTTAAACTCCCCAAAATATTAAGCCAAGCCATAAAATTCAGGGTTGTTACCAACAATTGCCACTTCAAAGCGTTTAACCAAGCCCACTGCCCATTCCTCATAGCTCTGAAGGCATGAGGCTGTAAAGCAGCAGCGGAGACACTAGGAGTATCTAAAAAGAGAAATGAGTACCCACAAAAAAGGCCATTTTCTAGTGTAGATAAAGCCACAGCAGCTACAAATCACAGAATATTTTGCAGTGCCCTCTGGCCTCTGCTGCCACAGCTGGAAAGCCCAGCTGACATTTCCTGCAGCCATCCTGGGATGGGGCAGCACAGATGCAAGGTCTCAGGAGTCGAGCGCAGGAAACTGAAGCAGTATCTGAACAAGAGTGAACAAATGCCACCTCTCCAAAATCCTTGCTGCCCACACTCATTTGGCACCTTCAGGGATCAAGAAAAAAAAAAATTCAGTGATTCCAGAAACAAATATCCTATTAAATTTAAAATTTTATTTTTTAAAGGAGGAGACTGAGCAGTTAGGAGACCTTTAGGAGGACAAAGCACCTTAACATCCATCAGCTTTCCCGAAGATGGCTCCTAGCACAACTTTCAAAGCGCTTCACACCCAGGACACCTGCATGACCATTGCTGGTCCAGCACCAGTGAACAGCCAAGAGATGGACACAGGACCTGACAACGCACCAGACTCTTGCCTAATCCAAACCCTAGGTATTTCAGCAAATCACATTCGACACTTGCCTCTTTGTGTTGCGTTTTGCATCTAGTTCTCTTTTTAAAAATCTTTCCGGCTTGGTCAGCTGTTACCAGACCTGCCAGTTCTGCACAGCCCTGAGCTCGACTGACCCATCTCTCCTCACACCACCTGATGGTGATGCGTACCACTGAGCAGAGGATCAACTACGAAAGGTTTAAGTGACAAGGTCTGCTAGTACTAACAGGGACATGGTTTAGTGGTGGGATGGCAGTGTTAGGTTAATGGTTGGACTTGATGATCTTAAAGGTCTTTTCCAACCTAAACGATTCTGTGATTCTACCTCTTACTTTGTTTATTTGTGGGGCTCCACCAGTGATATCACCTGCTAACCTCACCAGTAAATTTCAGCCATGGCAGATGGGAGAGGGAACGTGTTAAAACCACATCCAGCTCACCCTAACTAACCAACCGTTTATTATAAGCAATCAAAACCTAACGGGTTTATAATTGCTCGGCAAGATCCATACAAGATCCTATGTACACTGACTACGAATCTCAGACAGTAATTTATGCTGCCCTTTTAAGCTAAGCAGGACCTGATGACTCTATGCGATGGAAGATCTCCAAAACGTAACTGATGCAGACAACCGTGCTGATGTTTAGAAATCCATCCAGAGAATTCAAAAACAACTCCAGGAAAGAGTAGTGTTTCTGAATATTCATTATGCACCCAGAAGAAGACACATTTTTAAGACCAGCACGCACCTAGAAGATGACTCCATCCAACCCTGCTCGCACTGGAAGCTTTCCTGGATAATTTTAAAAAGGCCATGTGGTTTCTCAAAACTACAAAAAAAGATACAAAAGCAACTTTGTACTGGTACCTGGAAAGCCTTTGTTAATGCTTCCCAGAACAAAATCATCCTTTTTCCTGTTGTTGCCTGCACAGGCTGCAAAGACACAAAAAAATTCGGTTATCCTTTCCTAGCAACACAAAGGTAAAGCATTCACAAACAGCAGCTAGCGTTCTCATAGCCTTCCGCGTATTATAAATGGCTTTCCCAGTCCCTTCCCTGTAAATAAGCAATGCAAGCGGGTTAAGTACGGACACTGCACATCT
>JADKXX010008220.1:0-16612 GCA_017310255.1 Butorides virescens
GCAGCAAAACCTCATTTTAGGCAAACACACACACACCAATTATTTTGAGACTATTTAAAAGGAAAATCCTCTCAAGTCAGTACAACAAAAGCAATCACTTAAGATTTGGATATGAATTTAAATTGGCAATGTTTGAAAGAAGCACCTTGTAATTACACACTGAGAAGCTGATGGCACTTTTTGTTTACCAAACTAAAAGTTAATTTTAATGGCAAAATTCTACTGTTAAGTCCAAAAACACTGAGAAAACCCACCCGCCAGAACACACTCAAGACTACCCATAGGCCAAGAGCTTTAAACCGGGAAAATGCGCATATAAAAACCTAGTTAGAGCTGTCCAATTAAAAACATGTTCTACAGTTCAGAGATAAACAGCTTGTACAAAAATGAGTGGAAGCCAGAGGCAGGTCCCTGCTTCGCTGTGCTTTGCATACTTTGGCACCAAACAAGAACAATTTAATGTCTTTCAGATTCCTTCTGCCGCTACCAACGCCAGCTATGAATCTGTTCCAGCACACGAGGGATGCTGTTCAGTTCTTCAACGCTTCCAGAGACTGTACCGAAGAGTATTAGCATTGGTCTCACTCACCCCATCTTCTCTTAGCCATTTTTTAACATACCTCGATGCAGAAGGTGCTGCAGCTTCTTCATGACTAACAAGGACTTTCAAGTAAGTGAGACACAGAGAAAATACCCTGATGGGGTATGGTGCTAATCATTTAATACTTAGGGTATAATTTATTTACCACTTCAAACTTCCAAGCTTTCGTAATATGGTTGTCTTTTCTTTTTTTTTTTTCTTAATACGGTGTTTGACTTGATAAAGGATTGTTTCTAAACCAAAACGTCACAGCAAACCTCACTCAGGAGCACGTTAACTGGGTTCAAACTCATAACTCATTCCATGAGACTCAGTACCATTCAACATTTTATCAATGACCAGAGGGGAAAATAGAGCAACTGCCACCTTGGTTTGCAGATCATGAAGTCCAACAAACAGAAAGCATGGATGCGGACAACGTGTTTGGACAAAGCAATCTGACCCACGTAACAGTAGCCTGAGCTCACCGAACACAAAGTCTGTTTTTAAAGAGCCCTGGCCAAACACACCTGCAGCACAGGGCTGCCCCTGAGCAGGCAGGAGAAATCCAAGTTAAAACCTCTTCACGCAATATGGTAACAAAAAGGATAAAAACAGAGTCCAAGGATGTATAACAAAGGAACAGCAAATAAGAATAAAGCAGTAAAAAAAGATGTTTATCTCTGTACATTATACAGACAAAATCTATTCTAGACTCCTCTACGCAAGTCTTCTAGTCACAAATGTGGAAAATTAAGATGCAGAAAGCCATAACAACGCAAAGGGAATGGCAAAATGCCCTGCAATAAGAGAATTCAGAGATCAGACTGTTAAAGGTCTCAAAGGAGGTTAGGACTAAGACAGAAATGTTATATATGCCCTCATGTAAGAAGAGGCAGTGTACTAACATGTGCTTCGGCATAGCAGAGGAGGACATAAAAAGAAACAACAGCTAAAAGCTGGAAATAGAAAAATCTAGAAGAAAAATAAAGAAAAATACACCTTTCAGTGGCCAGACTACCAGAACAATCTACAAAGGAAAACGTTCACCATCACCAGCTGTCTTCAAGAGAAAGAGAGACTGTAGCCAAATGCTAATTCCTGGACTCAAAACTGAGTCAAATGATGGAAATTGAAGGATAAGTGGTACCTGGATATTTAAATCGGACATCCTAATATGAACCTCTGGCTTTAAAACTGTGAATAACTAAAATCTCAAATTAATTAATTGCTCATAGAGCTGCTTGAAGGTAGAAAGTACCAAAAATTACTCTGCGTTTAAAACTTTACAGTAGAAAAAAAGCATATGTCAATTGAGGAAATGTTGGCCAAGTATTGCAATAGTGCTTTTTGATCGGATGAACTCCTACAGCTCCACATCCCCACGTAGTGGGTGTTAGGAGACTAGTTAGGAGGGTTTGGTTTTGTTTCAGAGGGGGTGACTCAGAAGAAGCTCAGACAGCTTAGACACAGTTTGTGGGACTGTAGAATAAAGTGTTCCTTTTCTATCCAGTTAACCACAGCAACAGAGAACATCACTGCACGAGAGAAGAGAACAGAAGTGACAAAACACAGAGTAAGGAAAGGTACAACCAAGAGGGGAAAGAAGGTCTATATAAAATTAACTTACCACATGAGTTCCGAAAATTCACACTGAAGTTCAGATCCTCCTGTCACCTTCTAAAAATGGAACCAATACTATTCCATTTACTTTTTAAATGCATTTTCCCCTAGTCTTCTCCTCCCTTCCTTGCTCACGTAGCCAGGCAAAAATCAGTCACAGTTCTGATGTTCCTGCTTTGCTCAACGGCGATATCAGTACAGCTTGCCAAGGAGGTAAGAGCAGCGTCCTTTCTATGCTGTGCCTATACCAGAAATATAACCCTAATCTAATGATAAATTAGGATCTCCAAGCAATACTGATAGGTTTTAAAAAAATCTAAAGACTAATGCTTAAATAAGAAAACACGCCACGGAAAGGGCAGCCTCCTGGACTGTTCTCAACTACATTTGTCAAAGACAAATTTACTCACAAGGATCTTGTATCGGTTGGAAGCCCAGATAACATATTTTGCAGACTCCAATCCTCTTCTTTCCCTCATTCCCCCACATTAACTTTTTCTTCTCCCAATTAGTAAAACTAGGCAAAAGAAAGTGACCCTATTTATTTCCTTGCAGCACAGAGAAAAGCCACGAACTTACTTTGCCACATAAGCCACAAGCAGTCCTGGCCTGCTGAAGGATATAAAAATCAAATACGTTCGCCTTAGGCAGCACCTAAGAAATGAATTGAAGTAGAAGCCGCTGACAACACGAGCTCATTAGAAGGGCAGATTTTAAAACTCCACGCTGTAGGCCCAGATGTCCAGTAAGCCGGACTGCCTAAGCTGCTTGGGAACAAAACTTATCCCTGACGTTCTGCCAATTAAAAAGCATAAAACCCCATGCCATCAGTGCTCAGCTCAACTCGCTGGAAGCGGCAGGACTAGAAGCACAGACCAGCCAGTAACAGCGATGTGCTCACTTAGCTCTTCAAATCCTTTGGGACGGGGGGGGAAAAACCCATCTATCTTCTTGGCATAAGGAAGAAAACCAGAACTGAGGTTCAGACTGACCACATTTCAACCCAGTTTAGAAAAACAGGCATTTCTGCTTGGCGGAAGTGTTATAGTCCGTATGATCGAATACAACAAACTAAAAAAACAAGAGACAGAACAGTTTGTGTTCCGTCTGGCTAATGATGCAAGTAAGTGCAACGTACGTAGGAAGAGGAAATTATTGTACACATATACACATATGGCTCGTAATATTTCTGCTTCAACAATGAAAAGGAGAAAGATATAGCAAGAAAACATCTGCAAGTAACTGGGAGCTCCACTGCATTTCAGCGATATGGAGACATCCACCGTATTCACTGTATTGATTCCTGTGAGTTCGGTATAGTTAATCTAAAGAACAAGATTATTGCAATTATAAAAATAACACTAAAAAATACATTTACTTATTGTAGCAGTCTCGCGTATTCACACAGCTTTCAGTAATGCTTTTAAAATACTCCGTTAGCCCAGCTGACACCCATTGTTCATCATGACTTGAAGTTACAATGGTTCACAAGTTTGTCTCAGCCGCCGGGAAGCCAGTCAATCAAGGAGATGGCAGAGGCAGACAAGTGACAGACATCCCTGCAACAGGACAGTATCTTTTAACTGAAGGACCAAGCTTGTCAGCAGCCCACTCAAAAATAACCCCTGCAGCAACAGAAAAAGCAAAAAACATTGGGATTTATTTGGGTAAGCCACCCAGCAGACTTAACTTACCATTTTACAGCCTAGGAAAGAGAAGGAAGGTCAGTAACATCCTTCCTCCTTCAGTAATTCATTTTACTGCGTAAAGTCTCCCGAACAAACTGCTGTGCTGCCCTGGTCAGGGAAAGATCAAGTGCTACTGGACAGAGCAAAGCTAAACGCCTTTTGCTGGAGCTGCCCTCAAGTTAAGCACCTCCAAAATACAGTCAAAACAAGGGGCTCTCCCTTGAGCTTGGGAGCACACAGAAAAAAAAAGAGAAGAGCATCTATGCCCTTTGTGCAGCTTCTAAAGCTACACAGCACAGCAAAAGCAGGACAATCCTATAAAAAAAAGCAGCTGCTTAATCACCTCACTGTAGCCATGTCCTCCGACACCTTTTCCTGCTCCTTTGGCAATTTCAACTTTCAAACCATCCTTAGCTTTGAGGTTCCTTCCACCCTACCATCGAGAAGACTCGGAATAATTTCCAAGTGCATAATCTTCCTCCTCCCCTCCATACCACGACCTTTACCCTTAAGGATATCTGACTTTCTTATCCTTATAATAGCTACTCTTTCCCACAGGGTTACTTATAACCCCATGATAGCATCTCCACTCCCTCTTGCAGCTTTCTTCATACCCACTGCATCGCTCTGGCTGCAGTTACGGGAAGGTCCCCCACTCCCTCTCATTTCTCCAATCCTCAGCTGATCCCTCTGCTCAACAATCCTTCTCCCCCCAACCCTTTTTAGGTACTTCAGACCATTCATACCTTCTTCTTGGCTGGTTTAGGTCCTTTCCCTCCTGAACCTGTTTCCAGTGCTGTATGTTTCCATTCCTGCCTTCCCCAATTGCACTGAGCTTGCTTTAGGTGCAGGGGCAGGAAGAACAGCTCTCAGCAGCTCTCTCGCCTTTAATCCACTTCTCTCCAGCATATCAGAAGCTCAGAAACCTGAATATCACCTCTGCTAACCCTGTGTTGCCAACCTCATCTCGCCCCTGCCCACATCAACGCTCGACTCGCACTCTTGCCCAACTAATCCTCCCAAACCCGAAATCTTTCCAGTTTCCTTCCAGAAAGAAGCCTGATAACAATAAAGAGAACTCTAAAATGCCTTTTTTCCCATCCAGTGACTCTCTTGAATTAGCCACATCACCAGTCCCAAGGCATTCACCTTTCTTCCAAACAGCTAAAAGGTTCCTTTGACCCACACACTTCTCTCCTGACCTTTTGTTTCTCTTCCTCTCTCGAGACGGTTACACATCCCTTCACTTCATCAAGATCACAAGCAGATCACCCAAGAACAAAATCCAAGGGATCTCTACAGCCTCCCTCCCCCTCGCCATGCCGCATCCATCCCTGCTTCAAGCCGTGTAATTTTAGAGCACCATCTCCCTCACGTCGTGCCTGCTTGGGTCTCAACAGACGGGCAGTAACACAGGGTCACATCTGCAGTCATACTCAGTCAACGGACAGAAATTTCACCTGCTGAAGCTTAGACCTAAAACTGCTAGAAATTGCGTGAAAAAGGCATTCTTAACACCAACAGAAACACTCCTACAAAGGGAGCCCACATACAAATTTGTGACTTCACACAGAGTCTTATTTTTGCTGTAGTTTTGAGACCGGTATTTCAGAGAGATGATCAAAAGTAGCACACCAAAGACAGGCGTATTTTTACCTATGCTTAGCAACGGTCACAGCGCAGCTTTCACAGTGGACCTGCAAACACTCAGCATAGCGAGCCATTTCCTTTATTCCACACTGGTGCTATACTCGTGACCTCCATTCAGTGAGAAAAAAAAAAAAAAAGGTTAAAAATCTTCTCTGAAAGCGATTTTGATGAGGAAGAAGGAAAAATAAGGTTCAAAAAGCCTCCTTCAAGCAAAATACTTCAGAAAAATTGTGAGAGTGACCAAGTGGCAGGGGGATATGCGCAGGCGCTTGAGCTCCCACCAATTCAGCACGACCTTGGCCAAAACACTTGGGCCCAGCCTCCCTCTCATTAGCTCTTCCACAGCTCATCGTTTTCACGCTCAGCCCTCTGCAAGCCTTACCCAGCTCCAAACCGCTCTTCCCAGAGGACCGATTCCCCTTTTCCCTCGAAGGAAACTTTAACACACAAAATAAAATGTCTTCTCACTGGCAAATTTTCAGGGAGAAAAGAAGAGAGAAGTTATCCTACTATAAATACAAACCCTACCTTTTTATTTTTCACGCCAGTCTATTGGAAACACAAGCCTGATATTTGGCATGAATACAGTCCTAATTAAAAATAGTGCCCTTTCTTAAAGTCAAGGGAAAACAGGGTTGTGACAGAGTTATTGTTTCCGAGCATGCTCGGCAGCCTTTAAGATTTCGGCATCAGGCAATGGAGCCCTGTTTCCTCTCTGACATCACTACACATTCTCCCTGCATGACCAGAGCAATGACACAGTAACAGGTTTTGCTGCTATAATTATTTTTTTTGCGAAGGGGTTGCCCTACAAAGGGACAAGAACAAGGACGCCAAGCAAAAGGCACGTGTGAACAAGTTGTGCAATATGCGACTACAGAGCTTACCCGTTTTTTGGGTATATCCTGCAGTACCCAACTTGCTTTAGGTTCCCCATCTCTCCCCTCCCAAAGCAAACTATTACGAGAAATGTATTTTCAAACCCAAGATCTGGCTCACTCCACTTCCTGAAACAGGAACTTCAAAACCTAATCAGACCATTTCAATATTAATTACAACTCATTTCTTCATTTAAGGAAACAAACAACGCAAACCAGCTCCCGTGGTTAGGGCTGCGTTAGGAAGCCATACCTACAGTTCACAGATAAGGCAATGCAAAGGGTGCAGTCAACCACGCTGATGCATATTTTCTCGTGCATTTCTAACGCAGTTTAATAACGACTTAAGAAGCGCACATTCCCTAAAACATCCAGAAGGAACAACATAAATTAATTACTACTGGACATCCTGACTGTTTTCAAGATTGCACTTTAACAGTATGTTAAATAGAACTACCCAAGCTCCGCAACTATAAAAAAACCCCCACACAGATCTTTAGGTGAAAGGCAGGAGTTTAGGTGAAAAAGCACTATTACAAGTTCGGGTTCCCGAACCAAGAATGACACATAAAAGCTCATCATTAGCTCTTCTCGAGCTGCGTTTCTTCTCGCTCCTTTTGTGTTTCTTTCTAACCTCGAGACTCTCTCGGGCTGAAGTCAGAAAACAAAATGTCATTGTTTAGGCTTAATGAGTCAACCTTAATATCACCATTGTTTATTTCGATCTCCTTTAAAACAGCAACAGTGGTGTTAATTACGTCGAAATACTAACGCTGTCTTGGGGAAAGGGGGGGGGAGAGAGGACGACGGGGGGCGGTACGAGAAGGAAAATGCGTTTTCCACGAAGGGGGTGGCCGGCACACGCTGGGGGCAGCCGGGGCGTGGGCAGCCCCAGCCGGGGAGCGGCGGCGGGCAGGTGAGCCCCGCGGCAAGGGGGCTGTCGCTCGCGCCCGGCCTCCAGCCCAACAGACGGGGAAAACGACCAGATAAACCCCACCAAACCCCGCGCTCGCGGGGGATCCCTCAGCGGGGGGGAGCCGCCGGCGGCCCGCGCCCCCCCGCCGCCGTTACCACACCGCCGGCCGCTGCCCCCCTCCCCGGGCCGGGCCCCTCCCCGGGTCACCTTGACAGCCCGCCCCGGTCCCCCGCGCTCGTGCCTTTGTGCCGTTACCCGCTGCCGCGGAGCGCCGGGCCCGCGCACAAAGCCCCGGCGGGGGGGGCGGGGGGCGGCGGCACGCCTCGGCCTGAGGGGGCCGGGGCCGCCCGGGGTAGAGTAGGAGCCCGCCTGCCCCCGCGGCGCGGCCGTTACCTGGAAGTCCCTGTCCTCGTTGAAGCGGGAGAACCTGTCCGCCATTTTGCGCCGCCGCTGCCGCCGCCTGGCTCAGCCCAGCCCAGCCCAGCTCAGCCCGGCCCGGCTCGGCCCCGCGCCTCCGGCCGCCTCCCCTCAGCACCGCCCGCGCCGCGGCAGCGCGCCCGCCCCGCCCCCCGCCGCACCGGGCCGCTACGCGCATGCGCGACAGGGCAAGTCACGTGCGCGGCCCGGGGACGCCCTCACGGCGGCGGCGCTACCGGGCGGGGCGGGGGGTAGCGGCTGGGGAGCTGGCGAGGCGGCTGGCGAGGCGGCTGGCGAGGCAGCGGGGGGAGGCAGCCACCACCGGCCGCACCGCTGAGCCTCCGCCGCGGCGGGACCTCCGGTCCCCTCTCCCCGAGCCCCGCTGCGGTTGGGCACGTAGCGCGCAGCACGCATGCGCCACGCTCCGCCTGCGCGCGCACCCTAGCAACCAACGAGGCCCCGCGTCCCGGTGTGCGCATGCGCAGAGTCGTCAAGCGGCGAGGACTTGACCCGGGGGACGGGGGAGGGCGTGAGCCCCGCTTCAGCTTTCCCGCCCTCCCGGCTCGAACCAATGAGGCTGCCCCAAGCCTCTTGAGTGATGGCCGTACGAACCAATAGGAGTGCGGGCTCGCCACCGCCCCCTGGCGTGCTGAGAAGGCGCGTGCGCAGACTCTCCCCAGAGGGCCCGGGCGGGAGGGAGCCGAGGGTCGCTGGGAGGGGGCGTCCGGGCAGCCCGGTACCCCTCGGGCGGTGGAGAAGAGCCTGTGACCCAGCTGGCCTAGAGTCAGCCCTGAGGCTGATGATGGGGCCCGGGGCCAGCCCTGAGGCCGATGATGGGGCCTGGGGCCAGCCCTGAGGCAAGTGGTAGTGCCCAGGGCCACCCCTGAGGTAGGCCATGGTGCCCAGCACAAAGCCTAAGCCGGATCATGGTGCATGGAGCCAACCCTCAGGTGAAGCATAGTGCCCACGGCCAGGCAGAGCCATGCCTATAACCCTGGTCCTACCCCAGGCCTTCAGCCAGGCCACAGGGGCCTTTCTTCCCCCCTGAGCAGGGTCATGTGCCTGCCTTATGCAAGCATAGCCAGGTCCCCATATGTGGTGTCAGAGGAACAGCAGCCTGGGCCTGCATGCGCCATGTGATGCCTGGGGTCTCTCTCACAGCAGTCCACAGGCCTTTGAGCACATGGGCCACAGCAGATGAACCCTGTGCTTCCATCCACCGCCACAGCTGTTACCAGCTGTCTTGAGCAAGACAGCGTGTGTCACCATCTCTACGCCATCCCTGACAGCAGGAAAACCGGATTCCATCTGTCTCTCCATTCATTCCTTTTCGTTTTCTCACCAGAAGCCTCACTGCCTGGATCCTGCTTGCGTGCTGCCCTCTGCCGCCTTGTCGAGGCAGGGTGAGGAGAGAGGAGTTTGGAAACGGGCCTGTCTGAAGCCTGTGTACCAGACAGTGCCTCCGCCTGTACCACCGAACCTGCCAATGAGGTGAATGCCTGTGACGGCGAGCCCTGCACAGTCCGGCTGTGGGTCAGATGCAGGGGAGGCCAAAGCAGTGGTTGTGCTTTGTGCTGGGCAGTGTAGCTTGTAGCAAAGGTGACTTGGTCCATTACTGCAGTGTGCCAGAACTCCTGCGTGAAGCAGCCTCATGCATCTGCCTCTTAACTTGCCGGGAGGGATGCTGCTCTTGTTCCGCTGCCCACCTCGGCAGCCTTGCAGAAATCTCCCCAGGAAATCCCCCTAATCTTGGCTCTTGGGGACAAGCCAGCCCTGCATTTGTGCTGAGGAGGGTGGAAGCAGCCTGCAGAGCCCTGCTGTTCTGCTGCTTGTCTGTGCTTTGCTCCGCTCCCTGCAAACACCTCAGTGCCAGGGGTCACCCGTCTCATCCTGCATCAGGGCCATGGTCCCCACCCATCATGGGACTGTGGGGCCATCGCCTGGGCTGCAGGTCTGGAGCTGCCTCGCCCTGCTCTGCCTCTCCTCCGTGGGTCATGGGCTCTGTCCCTCTGACATCCCTGTAGCTCCTTGTGCCCCGGAGACTGCCCTGCAGCTTAGCCTCGCTGAGGGTGGAAAAGCTGAGGCAGGGTGGAGGGCAGCCTTGCTCCCTCCAGGAGTCATTGCTGTGTTTTCGGCGGGGACTGTCCCCTCCTCATCCTCCCAAAGCACCCAGACAGGTCCAGGCAGGCAGGGTGGAGCTGGGATCCCCACCCGGGCAGCCCAGCCACGCTGTGTGGAGCAGCCCTGTGGGCGGCTCAGTGGAAGGGACATGCGTGTCCTGCAGCCACCCCACCCGTGGGTCCCAGGTGGGCACCCTGGTACCTGCTCAGCGCTGGGGCTGTGCCCGCGAGAGGGAGCTCCTACTCTGCCCAGCCGGGCAGTGGGACCCCCACCCACACCATGAGACACCCACTCACCGGGGGGGGGCTGAGCTGGATATGTCCTTGCAGGGAGATGGAGCCGGTTTGAGACGGGGGGATGAGCCCTGGGGAGCCCGGCACCATCTCCCTCCCCGGTAGGGTGGCAGCTCACACCCCTTCCCGACCTGCCCCCCCACACCCCCCGGGTGCACGAAGCTGCTGCTCACCATCACCGATGGGTGGGGGGCACCCAGGCCTGACTGATGGATTTTGGGGCAAGGGGGATCTGGCACCCTAGGGGTGCTGAGCAGGGAAGGAGGGATGCCCCCACACACCCCCGGGGGCTGTGTCCCCTCCTTGGAGCTGCCCGAGGCCCCTCACCCCCTGCCTCAGTTTCCCTTGGTGCTACAGGAGTGAGTGGAGCCCGGCTCAGGGGGGTCAGCCCCAGGAGGGCTCAGGCTTCTCTGCCCAAGGTGCTCGAGGGGAACGATGTCCCCAGGCCAGGGGACCCCCGACCCCAACATGTACGTGTGCGGCATGCACCTACGGGTGTGAGTGTGAGCGCGTGTGCGAGCAGGGGGAGGCCGGGAACTGGAAGTGGAGGAGGCCCCTTTCTGTGGGCCAGGGGCTGGGAGGCGGAGGCCAGCGCTGCGGCCGCCTGGGCCCCTCTTCTCATGTAAAGCAGCTTTGTGCGGGGGCTGCGGTCCCCGGCCCCGCCGCCTGCGGAGGAGGAGGGAGCCGGGGGGGCCAGAAAGAACGGCCCCTCCTCGGCTTCTCCCCACAGCCAGGGCCCGTGCCTGCTGGGGACATGTGCCCTGCGGGGACCTGCGGCTGCTGGGGGACAGACCTGCCCTGCTCTGTGCCCCCAGTGCCCCCTAGCCTGGAGAGGGTGGGCGTGGGGATAGCTCAGTGTCCTTGTTGGGCACAGCTTCACGCTGCTGTCAGGCACGGGGACAGTTCAGTGCCACCCTTGGGCACAGGGACAGCTCAGTATCCGCATCGGGCATGGGGACAGTTCAGTGTCCCCATTGGGCATGGGGATGGCTCAGTGTCCCCATCAGGCATAGGGATGGCTTGATATCCCCATAGGGCACAGCTCTGTGCCCCCATGGGGCATCGTGACAGCTCAGTGTCCTTGTTGGGCACAACCTCATGCCACCATCAGGCATGGGAAGAGTTCAGTGCCACCCTTGGGCACAGGGACAGCTCAGTATCCGCATCGGGCATGGGGACAGTTCAGTGTTCCCACCAGGGACAGCTCTGTGTCCCCCCTGGACACAGCAACAGCTCAACGTCCTCATCGGGCATGGGCTGGTCCCACTCTGGGCTCAGGGGTGGCTCATTGTCCCACGGGGCTGGCTCAGTGTCCCCAGTGGGCTGGGGACAGTTTGGGTGGCCGTGGGACCCAGCGGGGGCAGGAATGGGCCTCAGGGCCCTGCTGCAGCCCCCCCCCCAGGCTGCGGGGGGGGATTTGGGTGGTGCTGAGGGGCAGGTGGGGACCCTGAGGGCCACCCTGGGTTCGCCTGTGTCCCCACACCCTGCACTGACAAGCGCTGGGTATAAATAGCAGCCAGCTCTGTCACCTCCTGTCACACGCCCGGTGCTGGCAGGGTCCCCCCACCACTGGCCAGGGGCACAGCTGTTCCCAGCACGGGGAGGGACGGCCATGGGGACACTGTCCCCTCCCGCCAGCCGTGCAGCGGGGCACCCCCACCACACGGACACCAGGGCCATCGGCCCCCTCCCCGTACACCAGGGCCAGTCCCAGGGGGACACCCAGGGGTCCAGGCCACCCACATGGGGCATCGCTGTCACCGCCTTGGGAACACAGCCCCCGAGCTGGCACAGGGCCCTGTGACAGAGCTGAGACAGCCAGACCCCCCCCACCCATGGGACCCATTGCCAGCGCCGGGGGCTTCCCTGGGGACAAGTGGGACATTTCCCACCCCACATCAGAGCACAGGGGGAAGCTCCCGGGGGGGGGCAGTGGGGTGGCAAAGCCTCCCGCCACCCCTGCACGCTTCCATGGGCAAAAATTGTCACTGCTCGACCTGCCGGTCCCCGGACGGCTCTAAAAATACCACGTCCTCCTGACAGCGACAGCTGAGGGACCGGGCAGCGGATGCCTCGGGGACCTGCGGGGGGGCCAGGGCCCTGCAGAGGAGCGAGTCCCTCCCTCACTCCCTGTGCTCCGTTTCGGGGAGCCCCCAGCATCCCGCCAGGCCTGGCCCGCTGCCCCCTTCTCCCACCGGGCTGCAGCGAGAGGGTGGCCAGCGGCACTGTGCCCGGCCATGCCTGCTCTTGCCCAGCAGCCACCGGCACGGAGCCTGGCCCCGGCACGCCGCAGCGGCTGCGCCTCTCGCTGTCCCCCCGGCCCTCCCCGAAGCCCCTAATCCATCTCGCGCAGCAGGAGATGCCTAAGCTGCCTTTTCATGCCGGCTCCTCCGCGCGCGAGCTCGCCGCGCTTTCAATGCCGGGCGCTGGCAGGAGATGTGTCGGACAAGCTGAGGGGATCCCTCCCCTGCCAGGAAGGTCAAGGGGTGCTTAAGCCAGCTTCCCCCCGCGCGCCGCCACGGGCCAGCGTCCTGCCAGCCCGGCTCGGGACGGAGCCTGGGGAGGCACCCTGGCATGGGGGTCTCGCTGCCCCTGGGGGTGTACAGGCAGCCAGACCCTCACCACGGTGGGGGCTTGTCCTCTCCTGGCTGCTCACAGCTGTGCTGGGGGTCACCCTGCACCCTCTGGTCCCGTCCTGGGGACCCTCCGAGGTGCCAGGGTTTGGCTCACACGCGGTGTGCGCCGGGGCCCACCCGTGCCTCCTGGGCGCCTGCTGCAGCCACGCTGGCAGGGAGGGCTGCCCCTAGCGCTGGGGCACCCCACGGCTCACCCCACGGCTCACCCCACGGCTCACCCCATGGGTACCTAGGGCTCTGCGCACCCCATAGGTACCCCACAGCTCATCCCAGAGGTACCCCCGGGCATGGCTCACCCCACAGCTCACCCCACAGGTACCCCCGGGCATGGCTCACCCCATGAGTACCCCACAGCTCGCCCCACAGGTGCCCCAGGGCTCAGCTCACCCCCCCAGCCCATCTGACCAGTGCTGCTCACAGACCCCTCCCACCCCATGGAGCCATTGCAGAGCATTAGACCAGTTCAGACCAGTACAAACCAGGCCTGAGAACAGCAGGCACCAGTTCCTGCCCTTGGTAACCCACAGGATTGCGTGCGTGCAACAAAGCTGGGCACAGGCGTGCAAACACACACGTGTGCACAAGCACCCCCCCAACGCTGGCACCCCCCGGCACCCCCTACCCCGCTCCCACATCCCCACGTTTGCCTCTCCCACGGGCGCTGGCTGCACGTGCACACGTGTGTGTGTATGTGCGTGTGTGCATGCGTGTGCCCGCTCACGCACAGGGGTGCGGGGGGCCCCCACGGTGCCCATGCCGGGGGCCCCGCGTCCCTCTCCGTTCCCTTGGTGACGGACCCCCTGTCCTCCGCTGGCACCTTGAGCCTGCCGCCAGCCAGGGCTTTTGTGGCTGGTTTTAATTAGAGGCTCTTAAGTGTGAAACAAAGCTGAGGGCAGGGGCCGGGGGGGCCCCTCCTCTGAGCTCCTGGGGGACCCCCAGGGGTCCCCATCCTGCCTGGCATTGCCTGGCACAGCTGCCCCCTCCCCTGATTTCTGCTTCACCCTTCTCCGTGCCCATCCCCAAGGGATGGGGGCAGCGAGAGCTGGTGCTGCCAGAGCCCCCCTCTCCTCCCCCAAAATATTGCCCTCCCAAGCGATGCTGGCCACCAGCTCAGGAGTGGGGCCAGTGTGGCACTGGTGCCCGCTGCCGTGCCAGCCCCAGTGTCACCCCCGTCCATGTGCCCGTCCCCAGGGAGGAGACTCAGAGAGGGTCCAGGTGCTGGGTGCCGCTTCGGGTGCTGCCGGGGATCCAAGGGCAGGACCAGGGGTTTCCAGCTGTGACCCCACAGACACCCCGGCACCCCAGGGCGCTGGAGGAGTCCTGGGGAGGGGAGAGGGGCTGCACAGGGACCCTGCCCTGCTCTGACAGGGACACCAGCCCCTCAGGAGGTGGCAGCACCCATGGGCCATCCCTGGGCAGGCAGGGGACCCCAGGGTGCTGGGGGCAGGGGACTGGCAGCACCAGGTGCCCACCATCATCCCCCAGTGCTGTAGTGGGATGAAGTGGGAGCAGAGCCGGGGGGGGGGGTCAGGACTCCTGGGTACCCCCATGCCAAGCAGCTCCTGGGGGGCTGCAAGCATGAGCCCTGGGGGGAGCTGGGCTTGGCCCCATCCTCCCAGCGATGCCCAGCCTGGCCTGCTGGCAGCACCCACACTGTCCCGCTGGGTGCCAGGGTGGGTCCCTGTCCTCGCAAGGGTCCCCTCCACCGAGGACACCAACCCCAGACCTCTGCAGTGAAGCCTTTGGGGAGGGGACAGGACCCTGTCCCACCCAGCACGCCCTGGCAGCGCCTGGGGACTGGCGTGGGAGTGTGGTGACAGGGATCAAAGGGACCCCAGCCACCCAACATGTCCTTGCGAGGGGACACCCCTGAGCAGGCAGCACCCCACTGGCTGCCCGCAGCTCCAGCCCCCCGGGGGTCCCTGGGGGGGTGCTTAGCACCCGCTCCAGGTTGGGACCACATCCCTGTGTGTCCCCAGTGCCCAGAGGTGCTGGTGACCCCCTGTCCTGAGCCACCAGCACCCAGGAGGATGGGGAGCATGGGGACAGCCCCAGCCCCTGCCACCCCCTCTGGAAGTGACATCCCCCACCCAGAAAGAACCCAAAATCCGAAGCTTTTAGGAAGCCAAGATCCACGTGGCTGCGCAGGCGCCCCCGCACCCCCTCTGTCCCCATCCCTGTCCCCGGCTGGCAGGGCTGGGGCGAAGGCCACCGAGGTGGGGGGACACCAGGGGGGTCACACAGGCCAGAGCCTGCATCCCTGGGGCTGCAGGGAGCTGCAGCCGGAGGAGCCACCCCACGTCAGGCCTGCGGACGGGAATGGGCCGGCAGGCAGCCGCGCGCCAGGATCCGGCCTCGGCTCCGGCCCCCGCAGCCCGGCGCCCTGCCAGGCCCTTGGCCAGCAGCCGCCCCGGCCGGGGACTCGCTGGGCGGCTGCCAAGCGCCGGCCGTGCCGAGCCGCCTTCCCCAGCACATGGCGGCTGTGGGCTCGGCGCCGTCCCCAAAGGCAGCACCCCTGGGTGCTCCAGCTGGGGTAAGGGTGGGCGCCTGGCTGCTGGCATCCATCCCACCCTGGTTCACTCCCTGGGACCACCATCCCGGCCTCGTCCGGGGCCACGGGGACCCCTCCCTTCCGTCCCCGACCCCTTTGCAAGAGCGGGGAGCCCCCCGCATCCCGCCCGCCGCTGGGGTGACACCCGCCAGGGCCAGGCCGGGAAAGCTGCCGGGGGCGGGGGGGTGAGGGGGGGAGGAGAGGATCCGGGAGCGGGAGCGCTCGTGTGTCCCGTCCTCCCCCCCCCCCCCCCCTTTTTTTTCTGGAGCCCCCCCTGCCCTTCCCCCTCGGCCAGGAGCCGCGCAATGGTTTCAATTACGCTCTGAAAGGCGGTGGGGCCCTCTTTTCACGGCAGCCCGGGCTGCTCCTGCTCACAACAAAAGCTTAAGTTACAGGAAAGGGAGAGAAAGGGAGGGAGGGCGGCGGAGGGGAAGGAGGCGGCCGCCAGGGAGCCCCTCGCCCCCCAGAAAGGAGCGGGACGGGGGCGCGGGGCTGCCCGCCAGGGGGTCCCGTCCTTTCCCCCCCCGCCCGTCCTTGGGACACTGCTCGGGGAAGGGCAGCCCCCCCCCCATCCCGCTGCCAGAATTTGGGGTGATTGCCCACAGTTTCTTTCCCCGATGAGGGTCTCCAGTGCGTCCGAGTCCCCCCTGACATGTCCTGGATCCCCCCAATATTTCCTCATCCCCCCCAACATGTCCCAAATACCCCCAGTGTCTCCTGGTCCCCCCTGGTGTGTCCCGGTGTCCCCCTGACACGTCCTGGATTTCCCCAGCGTCTCCTGGTTCCCCCCCTGCTGTGTCCCAGCCCCCCCCCCTCCCACTGCCCCGGTTTTGGGGACAGAGGTGCCCTTCGCCATGGTTGGGGCAGGAGGTGTGGGGCCACAGCATGGGACAGGACATGGGATGTCCCCTGCCACCCCCGGCTTATTTGGGGACCTTGGGGGACACCCCTGCCTGTGCAGTGGCCTTGTGGGGCCACGGGGTGCCGACTCCAGCAGCACCCCAGAATGGCCATGGGCACCCCACAGGGCAGTGGCACCACCCGAGTGACACCCAAGGACCGAGGGGTGCCGGGGCCCAGGTGTCCCTGTTCCCGGGGGAGGCGCTTGGGACCCGCGGGGGTGCCAGGGGTGCCGCGGGGGCTAATCCTGCCCCGGTGCACCCTAAAGGGGACCCCGAGGCAGCGGGGGACCCGCTGCTGCATGTCGGCAGGGTTTGGGGGGGGGGGGGGGGGGGGGGGGGGGGGGGGGGGGGGGGCGG